>JBBPFJ010000710.1:0-36880 GCA_037975025.1 Excoecaria agallocha | reverse complement strand
AATATTTCAATTGGCCTTTACTTCCGTTTACCATTCACAATCCAATGGAATGATCGAAATGACCAATCGAACTATCCTCTTCGGGCTCAAAAAGTGGGTTGAAGGAGCCAAAGACCTTTGGATTGAAAAACTCAATAATGTGCTATAGGCATATCGGACTTTATCCCGTGTAGCAACAGGATTAACATCCTCCGTATTGACATATGGACCTGAAATTGTTATCCCATATGATATAGGAGTTATGGGTACCCGAACACCTATACTTTAGAATCGGCTTACAAGGAAGCAAGGAGCTTGCCTAGATACAGTCTGCAGCATATAAGCAATGTATGGTGGCTTACCATGATTGTAAGATCAAGCCAAAGTCATTTTGGGTCGGACAGTTGGTGTTGAAGAAGGTGGTATCTACCCAAATAGCAGCAGGAGTAGGCAAGCTGGACCCAACTGGGAAGGACCGTACATTGTTCAAGAAGTAATCAATGGAGAGCATACAAATTCGAAGATCTCTCAGGCAAAAAGCTCCCGCACTTATGGAATGGGTTCAACCTCAGGCCATATTATCAATAGCTTCGACATTTTTCCTTGGCCACGTTTGTACTCATTCTTATTTGGTTATCATTAAATGTTGTCCAGTATTATCGCTGTTTCTCTATTTATTATTTTACAATTGCAAGTTATCACCATGCTAACCTGGCTTCAATGCAAGTCTTCTGGATGTTTTCACGGCAGGATAGATATTTAATGAATGACATATTCTATACAAAGGTACTTATCCCTCCCTCTAGATCACAATACTTTTATGTATATGGGGTCGAAATTATCGCACAAAATAGCCCATCCATATCATTGAGTCGGGCTCATACCGCCACATAACTCACTTTCTCAATAAGCAAAATACAGCTACTAACAAAGGCTCGACATTGTCGCCAAAACAGCCCAGCCATATCATTGAGTATGGCACATACTGCTAAATAACTCACTAACTCAATAAGCAAATCATGTCTACTGACAAGGGCTCGGTATTATCACCAAAACAGCCCCGCAACACCATAGAGTTTGGCGAATGCTGCCACATAACTCTTATTCTATGCGAATGAATGGCCCTTACCGACAAACTAAGCAACCTCGTCCAAAGCAGGCATATAGCAACTACGAGTCTACGTCCTAACTTTGCTCTTAGCATTCTGGCCAAACAGCTCTATAGCAAATACAAGTTAGGCAATTACAAGGCCTCCGTACTGGCATATCGAATGCAAGGTATTCAGTATGACGAACTCATTTCTACATTACCCTTTATTAGGCGTTTCTTCTTTTTAATTAGTTATGTTCAATTTTATTGTCACGAGAAATTCTACAACACAAATGATAGCTCATCTCGCCACACATGAATATTTTTTTTATCTAAGTATTCTTATGCAAATAGTTAAAAAATAAATGACAAACTTAAGCGCAAAATAAGATAAAAAGCAATTTGATTTTTTATAACAACAAGAAATTATTACAACGGACTAGTCCTCATCGAGATACACATCGTCCAAAAAGGACAAGTCCAGATCGGGGTGCTTCCCCTTTACAACAGATGAAAGTTTAGCACTAAATGCCATACACTTCTCGGCCAACACCTTAGCTTTTTTCTCTTCAATGCTCGGCCTTCTTTCTCTCCTATTTTGCCTCCTTAAGCTTGAGTTGCTCGAGTTCAGCCTTGAGAGCAGAGCTAGTCTCCTTCATGACCTAGAGAGGCTTCAAGCTCGTTAACCTTTTTCTGCAGCTTCTTCAGCTTGCTTCAGTGCCTACTCAACCCTCTGCTTGATCTCGCCTATCTGAGATCGAAAGGCACCATAGTTTGAATTAGCATACCGCCGCTTCATTATGAGATCGTTCATTTTTGCAATAGTGACACCAATCAATTGACGAGGGGAGCCAAATGCTCACAGTTCAGTGAGATGAGGGGAGCCACCATCCTTTGGCATATAAGATGCAGCATGTACGAAGGTGCTTACAGGTCTCATCATTGGAGGAATACTTATCCTCATGCACCTCCCAAAACTCACGGAGTTCGGCAAGTAGTGAGAGAAGATTTTTTTATTCTTTCTCGATAGGGCCTTCGGGCTCGATTGGAGAAATAAGATCGGCCTCAGTAGCCAGAGTGCCAGTAACATTAGCGGTAGAAGGAGCCAGTAGATCCTCGGGAGGAGGATTGATACTACTTTTGAAGTGCAGAAGGTAAGCTGGAAGAGCCTTCAGCAAGATTTTACCTCTTCACCCTCTATGATCTCGACTACTCGATCCACTTTCTTCATAACTACAAGAAAGAAACAAATTAAAATAGGGCATCAGTATTATTAAATAGTGAAATATATTAAACTACCTTTTCCTTGGCGAGGAGTAGGCCTCGAGCTGTAGGGGATCGAACAAGTTCTTCAAGTTTCACATATCAGCAGCTAGTTCTCTCTATCGAATAGGGGTGTGCATTGGTCGGATTCGGGTGAATCCGATTAACCCGAAACTCAAAATTTACATATTTTTCTCACTCGATCCTACCCTACATAAATATCGGCCCTTAACCCGAACAATCCGATATTTTTCGGGCCCCGACCTAAACAACCCAATTAATCTAAAATTATTTTTTAATTTACATATTTAAATTAAATCTTAAATTAATACAAATAAATAATATTAAATACCATAAAAATATTTTAAAAATACAACAAACTAATAATTTCAAAATTACATTAAATATATATTATATATTAATTAATATTGTTAAGAAATTATAATTTTTTATTTATATATTAAAAATTTGGTTTGTTCGGGTTAGTCGAGTTAAAATTGACTCGACCCGAAACCCAATTAATAACCTATTATAATAACCAAACTGACCCTAACAAATCGATTAACCCCACCCGAATGTGTTGGTTCGGTTCGTGTTTGTCGGGTTGATCGGGTTGGGTCGATTTTTGCACACCCCTACTATCGAACAAAGGTTAATTCCTCTTCTTCAGAAAGCCATAAGCCATTATCATTACGATTTGTGAATCTGCCCCATGTTGTCCGAATTGGAAAGTCAGCCCGCACCCTTTCCACTAGGAAAAACTGATCTTTTTAATTCTTAAGCGACTCAGGGGTTCCTGATGAATACTCCATAGCCCATCTGAGCTTGTATATAATTATAGTCCTCGGTCTTCATGCGAAGGCCAATCACATGGGTGGCATAGAATAGGTTCAACGTCAGGGTTATACCATGCTCCACCGCCTAAATCTAAAGAGCTGATAGAGATTCGCCAAGCATTGGGGTGGAATTACCCAATTGACGTGTCAAAGTATTTTAACAAGTCCATCTCAAACCTTGTCAAGCGCAGACCGATGCCAGCCTCCAACTGCATCTCATAAATGGTTGTCTTCCTTTTATTAGTGAACTCTGTGTTCGCCCTCTAGGATGAGCTGGGCTTACTCACGAAATAGTTGAGCTCAGATGTCAGCCGAGCGATGAGGGAAATAAGCTCCTCCTCCTTGATCTTTGAACTAATGCTACCAACCTCAGGCAATCGGTGCAGCATTTTCTTTTTGGCGAATTGGGTGGACAGATTGACCGAACTCGAAGGGCCGACTTTTCTTTTAGGAAGCTGAATCCTTGCTGATACTAGAAATGCTATCGGTGGAAGCATCTCTATTATCTCCTACTCTCTCGCTAGAGGTAGTTACTGAACTCATAGTGGTGGAAGAAAACTAAAAAGAAAGAAGAAAAAGGATAAAGAAGAAGGAAGGGATGACGAACCTAATGAAGATGATGATATCAGCAGAAAGACTGGCTAAAGGTGAAATCCTGAAGCATAAGCTACGGCTTCAGAAGCTATCATCGCAGAGAGAAGGAGAGAAGAGAGTGAAATGACAAAAATAAAAGCGAAAGCTTGAACACAACTGAGGGAAGATTTATATAGGATAACCAAAATAGCTTTGACTGTACACATGGCAATAGATCTGGGCCTCCGACATTGCCTTTAAGGTAGGGCGCAGTAATCAAAGTACCCCCCCAGCCGTTACACATGATAAAATAGAAAAGCCATAATGATCCCCAATAAATGCATTCGTAAAAGGGTTGATGTCACCTTGTCAACCTACAAGCAGCCAGGTAAACAAAAAGGCAGGCTTCTTAAGCATCGAAGCAATACGAGTTTACATGGCCTTTTAGATCCGAACTCCCAGATAAGCTTGGGAGGCCCTTTGGCCACTGATCTATCATATCAAGCTCACTCAAGCCCAGTCGCCCTGAGCTTTAACTTTAAGGTATTCGACATCACTCATTCAGCGCATACCCACCAACTGTCGACATAAATATTGCCAGCTGGGGGAGACTTATGACAATATAACCGAACTAAAAGCTCAATTTGGCCATCTATGGTAGCTAGACAATTTGTTTAGCTCAGGTCTCCCTATACCAGCTAAGAACCAGAGTCATCCAAACTGTCAAGTCTATCCACAGTCCAGTTGGAAACATATTCTGAAGGCACCTCTACAACAATGGAAAAGCAGTTACCCTACCTCCACGTCTCTTTTAAAAACTGGAGAAAAGGGGTTAGTGTCCTAAAGAATGAAAACTTCCTTCCACTACCTCCTAAAAACACGTCAATTACACTTATAAAAAAGAGAAAAAATAGGTATGAAAAGGTTCCACCAATTTTTATTATTGAAAAAATACATCTTTGACAGCAAAAAATTCTTACTTGACCGTCGGAGTCTCCTTAGTCGGAAATCTTTCGATCTTCATTTTCATTTGCAGGTGGCATTTGAAAGCAGCATCTTTGTTCAACCTGTCATCAATATCCAATGCTTTTAACAACTAATCTACCTCTATTAGGGTCAATGTAGCAGCCATGTCCAGCCTCTGTAGCCCTTTTGTATCCAGATAACCCCTTTTCCCTACCCCTGGTTGTTGGTTATTGAGTTGCTAAGGCAGAATTCATATTCATATTGTTTTAAACTCCAATTTTAGTGGTGGTTGACTTTGTGACCCCTTTCAAAATCTCTACCTCTTCCAAAACTGCTTACCTCTTTTAGAATTGTAACCTATTCCACCACTATTCCTTATTTTTGCTATTTTCCCCTACCCATTATGAATGTTGATGAATTGCTTGAAATTGTTGAAGTGTTTTGACAAAATGAAGAGTGAACTGTTGATGTTGGAGCACTATGTTTAGCACTAAAAACATTTTGAGTAAGGGTTCATGATGGACCAAAGCTTCCAATGTTTTGTTAACAAGAATTAATAAACGATGAAAATATCATTAGAAGCCATGACAAGAAAAACTTAATAAAATGTCTATTTTAGAGTTTTATTTGCGAATGAAACCCAGATTTGCTGTGTCTAGCTTATTTACATTTAGAATAGTGTATCGTTGTCCCCTTTCCATTCACCTCTTGGGTTTACCTAGCATAAGCTTCACTTCAAGGGATTCAAACTGAGGATTTAAACTTGGTTCCTCCATCTCTGTGCTAAGAATTAGTTGTATGAAATACTAATAAGCCTTTAAAAATGTATCTTTATGGTACCATTTATACACATGATGTTTTGTTCTGTTCTTAGATGAAATATTGCACAAACAACATGGGCATAAAGGACACTCTTCAACATCCAGCTTCTGTAAGTATAAGTTTTAGACCATAAATCAACAATATGACAATATTTTCCTTCAAGTATTTCAAAGCCTTTATCCCTAATCCATGTTAATTTGCACTTCTTGGCAATCTCTATATTGTTTCTAACATATTCATACTCATAAAATTGAGATATCTGATATCCATATGTTTATTTTCTCATTCTACATGTCTATTCATGAGCTTAGAAAGCAAATAAAGGGATGCACCTTGGAATTTTGGACAAAAATATTTTGATGAATAATATCCTTTAAGTTTTGGGCAAAAATATTTAGAGAAATATCAAAGGTATAACTCTTGAAGTTTTAGCTGAAAAATTTTAGACCAATAAAAAAGGGATACCCCTTGGAGTTTTAGACATAAATATTTTAATGAATAGCAAAAAGGGTAGCCCTCTAAATTTTGGACGAAAATATTTAGAAGAATAGAACAATACCTTTGTAGTTTTGGAGAACTAAATTTATAATAAAACCAAAAGAGTACTCATTGAAGTTTTGAACAAAAATATTTTGATAAATATCAACGAAGATACCCCTTTGAGTTTCAAAAGAAAATATTTAGAGAAATCACAAAAGGGTACCCCTTGAAGTTTTTGGCTAAAAAATTTAGATAAAAAATAAAAGGACGCCCATTTGAGTTTTTGGTGAGAAAATTTAGATAAAAAACAAAGTGATACTACTTGGAGTTTTGGGCAAAAAAATATTTTGATAAATAGCAAAGAGGTTACCCCTCTTAGTTGTAGGGAAAAACATTTGTAGGAATAATGAAAGAGTACCATTTGTAGTTTTAGACGAAAAAATATAGATCAAAAGTAATGAGGTATGACTTGGTATTTTGAACAAAAATATTTAAATAGAAAGCAAAAGGGTATTTCTTGGAGCTTTAGATGAGAAAATTTAGATAAAAAGTACCTCTAGAGTTTTTGACAAAAAATATTAGATAAAAAAACAAAAAGGTATCCCTTGTAAATTTGGGTTAAAATATTTTGATGAATAGAAAAAGGGATACCCTGTTGAGTTTTTGGCAAAATATTCAAAGGAATAACAAAGGGATACATTTTGGAGTTTTTGGCAAAAATAATTAGATAAAAAGGAAAGGGGTACACCTTAAATTTTTAGATGAGAAAATTAGACAGAAAGTAAAGGGGTATCCCTTGCCATTATTGATAAAAATATTTTGATGAATAGTAAAATGAATACCCTTTTGAGTTTTTGGTAAAATATTTAAAAGAACAAAAAATTGGTGCTTTTTGGAGTTTTGGATGAAAAAATTTAGACAAAAAGGAAAGAAATAGACCTTAGATTTTTTATGAGAAAATTTAGACATAAAGTAAAGAGGTACTCCTTTAAATTTTGAGTGAAAAAATTTAGACAGAAAGGAAAGGGATATTTTTAAGAGTTTTGGCTAAAAATATTTTGATGAATAGCAAAAGAGATACCCCTCTACGTTTTAGGCAAAATATTTAGAGTAATAGTATAGGAGTATCCCTTGAAGTATTGGGTGAAATAATTTAGACCACAAGCAATGGGGGTATATCTTGGAGTTTTGAATGAGAAAATTTAGATAGAAATCAAATAGGTACCCCTTTAAGTTTTGGAGAAGAAAATTTAGATATAAAGTAAAAAGATACCACTCAAAGTTTTAGGTGAAATATTTAGATAGAAATCAAATAGGTACCATATGAAGTTCTGGGCAAGAACATTTTGATGAATAGCAAAGGGATATATCTTTGACTTTTGGGCAAAAATATTTAGAATAACAATAAAGGAGTACTTCTTAGAATTTTGGACGAAAAGATCTATATTGAAAGCAAATAGGATAACTCTTGAAGTTTTGGGAAAGAAAATTTAGATAGAAAGTAAAAGGGTACTTTTTGGAGTTTTGGAGGAAAAAATTTACACTAAAAGTAATAGGGTATACCTTGGAGTTTTAGGAGAGAATATAAACAAAATGTAAAAGGGTATCCCTTGAAATTTTTAGCGAAAAAATTTAGATAAAAAGGAAAGAGATATCCATTGGAGTTTTATATGGAACAATTTAGAAAAAAACAAAAAGATGCTCTTTGGAGTTTTGGGATAAAACATTTAGAGGAATAACGAAGAGAATTCCTTCTTTTAGGTGAAAAAAATTTGACAAAAAGAAAAATGATACCCATTGGTGTTTTTAGCAAAAATATTTTGATGAATAGAAAAGGTGTACCCTTTTACATTTTGGGCAAAATATTTGGAGAAATAACAAAAGGGTATCCCTTGAAGTTTTGGAAAAAAAATTTAGATAAAAATCTAAAGGCTACCATTTGGAGTCTGGGCAAGAAAGTTTAGATAAAAGCTAAAGTGATAATTCTTGGGATTTTGGACGAAAAAATTAGGTCAAAAGTAAAGTAAAGGGATTCCTTTTAGAGTTTTCACCAAAAAATAAAAAAAATTAGATAAAAAATAAAAGGGTGACATTTCAAGTTTTGGCTAGAAACATTTTGAAGACAAGCAAATGGAGTATTCCTACGAGTTTTGGGTAAAAATATTCAGAGAAATAGTAAAGGGGTACTTTTTTGATTTTGGGAGAAAAAATTTAGATAAAAAGTGAAAGGGTAAATATTGAAATTTTGGATGAGAAAATTTAGATAGAAATCAAAGTATTCTCGAAGTTTTGGATAAGAAAATTTAGACAGAAAGTAATGGGGTATCACTTGATGCTTTGGACAAGAAAATTTAGGATTTTAGAGTTTTGAGCGAAATAATTTAGTGTACGCGTTAGAGTTTTGGATGAGAAAATACAAATAAAAAGTAAAATGGTAACCCTTTTAGGTCAAAAAAAATTATCTGTGGACAAGTAAAAATCAGCGAGAGAGAGAGAGAGAGAGAGAGAGAGAGAGAGAGAGAGAGAGAGAGAGAGAGAGAGAGAGAAGAAAAGAGAAGCCATTGATTGCATTGTGAAGAGAGTGAAGAAACCATTAATTGTGGGGTTAAATTTTGATTATGAAGGAGCAGACATAATGAAGAAGCCATCGATTACAGGGTGCTGCAGTGTAAGAGGAAGAAAATTGTTGTTGTCAAAAGCAAGAGAAGAAAGGCAATAAAGGTACGTCTTATGCTGCGAGTGAAGAAAATGCTGAATGATTAATAAAATAGTGAGGGGTGTTTTCGTTGTTTGAATAGAAAAATTAGGACGTTGGGTCAAGATTTGGGAATCTTTTGATTTATGAATTTTCAATTATTTTTTTATTCATAATATACAGTGACAATAAATGGGTAGAGAATATATTAATAAGAAATTTCACCATGAAGTTAGATTTACTAAATATAAGATTAATAAATACGTTGGTGAGGGAAAAGTTGAAGACTGAATCATTGAGAAAGACCATTTTTTCAAAACATATGAATTCGCAAAAGAAATCCTTGCAGTGAAATATGCGGTTAACATGTCTTTTCCCACACATTGCCTTCCTAGAAAACGAGCACCCCATTTCATTAAGACTATATTTTATACAAATATATAGGAAGTTGGCCATTATTGTTCTGAACTGTACCTAAATACATCTTAGTATATAAGAAATTGATCATAATTAGCTTCGGTGAAAATTTCGACCACATTGAAATAAATCTTCATTAGCATATAACGCAAGTATTTGAAAAAAAAATGATAATAAAATAGTAAAACAAACTCAACCATTATGCAAAAAGGTTCTCTGCAATTCTCTAAGCTGCTTTCCTGTCCTAGTTTGAATTGAAATTGTAAACTATATAAATGTAAGAAGAAAAAAATCTAGGACAATTGTAATGGCCGTACTACTATATAGTCTCCTGGAAGTTAACAAGCCAACAAATTTCCATACCTTTTATTCCTCGTTCGTCCAATATCAAATTCAATGCCTCTTATCTCACTTCTAAGTTAACAGTGAAGATCATTATTCTATTAGAACAGTCGCCTTAGGGACTGCCAAAATCTGAGTAGATTTCCTAATTCATCCTTGAACAGTATTGAAATGTGTTATTGTTGAGAATCGCAGTATTGGGGAAATTTGCATTGGCAGGGACCATTCTGTACCTGCAAGGCGAAGACAGTCAGACTGCATCTAAAATCTTCTTTTACATAAATTAACAACTTAAGATTAATTAAAGGAACTTAACTTCACATATAAATTTAAATGGTAGGGCATAACGCTTAAATCATATGTGATGATTTTACAAGTTACTAATAATGGACATGTTTATAGAGAACTTCACTTTATTCTATTTAATTTCTTGTCAGTTTTACCAGCAAGAATTGCAACTCTTGTGGAAATAGTCAAGAAATCCCTCATTGCCAATGAAGAGAGACAAATAAACCAGGAAAAGAAAAGATGAGATAATGACCAATAACTTCTTCACCTACAGGTGTTGCATGCGCATTTAATATTATATCTACTTTACCATTTTCAGTACTTCAAAACAAAGCAAAAAGTTTTTAGCAGCTGAACACAAAAATCTAGGCACAATGAAAGAAATATTGAATTCTAAATCTATGGTCTTGCACTATATTATTTCTCCATATAACTAGTAAATGTTATCCAAAAACTCATCTTTCTTAAAATCAACATATTCAAGATTGAACAAACCAGAAACTTAAAGGCCGCATACCTTACGAAATGTAAAAGACACTCTTCTAGAACCCCTTGATACAACGTTGCCATTTACCATGTCAATCTGTAGAAATTTAAATATGCAAGGATCAGATAAAAGAATACAAAAATTATAGTATTGTTATATCTGGCTTCTTGTCTCCCAGTCTAAACGCCAGCATAAACTATTCTTTTCTTTTAATAGTTGCATATTTATAATTTCTTCTGATTCAACTTCTTTCAGCAGAATTTATTGGCCAAGCTCGTGTGATCCAACATACAAATATAGCCTATAGCCAGATTTGTGACCAAGATTCACTTGACCTATGGTTTATATACGGATAGTTTGATGTTATATTTAAAGCTAACCCCTTACTAGATGTGAAGGGCTTAACTCCTATCCTGGACTGAAAATTCAAAATGAGCATCTTTTGTCTTCTGCAAACTCTTTATGAAAAAATAAAAATGGTGATCTCTACTTTTAAATCTAGGTTGTCAACTTAGACAAATGAGCATCTTACTCATTAGGCACTATGACAATTGAATTCAATTTAATTTTATAAAAGAAAATAACAATTGTCAATAATGCCACGGAAGAGTGAACTTATCAACCAAGAAACTGAATTTGGTGGAACAATGCCATGGAAAACATAAGAGAATTCACTGAAGAACACAGGCTTGTCATTGTTTGTAGTACTGTAGAAGGTAAATTATTGTGTCTGCAAAGATGGGTATGAATGGAGTCCTGTTTAGTGCAACCACTTAAAACAGGATTAATTGCTTAAACTCTTCTTCCAAACAACCATGATCCACACTTACTTTGAGTCCATCATGGAATAGTTCAAGACCTAGAAATTTTGAGGCTTTCTTCATTGGAGTGGAACCTGAAGCCTATTAATGTGAGGCTAGTAGTTCTATCCTAATTGCTTTCTAATTTCTAAACAAAGAAACTCTATTCTTTGGACTCTGGTGAATCCTGCTCTACCATTATTAAACTTCCTCCTTTCACCATGTGAAAGTGTTTTTGCCTTTTCAGAGCTGCTTATCATTTTTCCATAATAAAATAATTACCACTTTGCCTCAAATGGAAATGATAGATCTAATAAAATAATTACCACTTTGCCTCAAATGGAAATGATAGATCTTATTACATGAAGCTAGCACATCCAGAAAGATGGAAACTCATGATTAATATCATATACCTTATGATGTGGAATGTAATGTTGCCAAGCATAACGTGCTTCCCCAGATAATAGAAGCATAGACCGAGGAGGAAGATAAATAGCCTTCCGTACTAAGCTTCTTCCGTTGTTAAGATTTTCACTTTTGATATCACTACTTGATTCAGATTTATGAGGCCATGAACCATCTGAATCTCTCCTGAACTCCATTATGCAAGGCCCTGCTAATGAAAGGCTAAAAATTAATCCGTCAAATGCTGAATGGGTGTCAATGTGAGGGGACAAGCCCACCCCTCGTGGGTACTCATTAACCTGTAATATGATTACCAATTTTTAGCCTCAATGCAAAAAATAAGAAATTAAAATCTTCCCATCAAACAACATTTCGTTTATTCTAAATAATAACATGCAAAATTTTTTATTTCATCACAGAAGAAAAGTAACATAAGCAAGCCAAAAAATTTGCATTGACACAGAGAACTGCTATAAAAAATGAGAGGAAGAGATACTACGTACAGTAAGTTGGTCCAAGACTACATGTGGAGAATCCCCAAGATCTGGAAATGAAAAAATTCTTTCAACTACAGGAGTGACAAATGATGGAAGTAGGCCCAACTGTTCCTTCGTATCAACATTCCTTGTCTATGCCAGAGGTGGAGAAAACTAATGAGTTCCGAAGATTCTTACAACCACCATAATACTATTAACTGTGCACTATGAGATGTCTCTGCTATTGCTGATGTGTAGAAAACAGATATGTGCATACAAGATTGTCGGACATACATTTACTATGAAGCCCTTATCAGAACATTAACACCAACGACGGCAATCAATCAAAATTTGAAATCACAAAACTCTTCTGTTGCCAACTCTTTGTAACATTGCAAATGAAACAAGTAGTCGAATCCATCATCACAAAACGAGGTCAACGACATGATGGCAATATGTCAAAGACCAGGCAAAGCATATTGATTGCCAAATATTTCTTTTATAGGATAACAATCTTCTCCTCAAGATGCTAAACATTACTTTTCTCATTGGCAAAATATATAATCTTAACAATGTTTCCACAAATAGGGCCCCTGGGCCTTCAAGTTTTATAAACAGTTTACACCACTTGATCACATGGAAAATTCATAGCAAAAAAAGAAATCTTGGCATCCTAAGATAGAATTTTTTATTTTTTCTTTTTAGTTACCATCAGACCTTAGAGGGAGATATAGTGCCTCCAATTGAAACAAAAACATCCAGAGATCATAATATAAAAATGAGGCAGAGGAACAGAATATGAAACTAAGATTCAGTAGGAGAATCTCCAAATTTAAAAGATAAAAATGAGTGATTCAAGCAATATTGCAAAATTTCTTCAAGAGACTGAGAATAGTAACAGGATTCATACAATTTGACATATAAAAGGGCCTATTTTTAAGGAGTTTCTTGTGTATAATGTCCCACAATCAAGCAGCTTATGAGTACAAGCATATCTTCCTTAAATGTTCACAACTGACCTGACAAGTATAGTTCCAGTGTCAAAATTAGAGATTTAGGCTTGTATCCTAGAAAATTTCAAAATTTTCATGCATTGAATGCATACATTAAACATGAAAGTAAATATGTAGATTCATGATAAATTCATCAAAAAGTAGAGAATATACTTTGGCAGTGCAGTTACCTCATAGCAAAATTCATACCCATAATGCTGAACCCTTCTTTTAGAGAGGTTTTTCCAGGGCCGGTCATCAATAGCTGTAAGCAACTCCTGAAGAAAGCAAAAGAATATCTATGATAAGCATAAGTTCAACAAAACAAAATGACTAAGACATTAGTTGCTAATGTAGAATTTATTGACAAGGAATAAAGAAAACCCAACCTGCTCTTCTTTAGCATTAACGAAGTCATGATACAAGTACAGTCCTGGAATGTTTAATTCTGAAGCCAATAGTGACACTGGGATGGAATCATTTGCCCGATTCTAAACAGAAATGCAAACTATTAGTAGGTAAAACAAAAGGTGTAGACAAAAGGATTCAATGCATTTATCACAGAAAAGAATATCATTTAGCCCATTAGCATATCTATTAGTCAAGTTGTAAAACCCTCAATTGATAATTAAAAATAAAGTCAAGGAGAAAAGTAAACAGAGAAGAAAATTGTTAAGGGCGTAAAAGTGATGACATGCAGAACATTTTGTTAAGCATGCTAAAAGAATGCAGCTTCAAGCCTACAGAAATTAGTTAATGGCAATAACTAAAATGCCATCTCTATATTTACTTTCTTCTCTGTTTACAACTTATTCCTCTAAGTGTCTGTGACTTGCCTCCATTTTTCTATGGATTCTTGATAACAGTCACTGTTTTAGCCACTGAATCAGTTAGGCCATAGCTTCATGACCCACGTCCTAACAACTGGGTACCTAAATGGGTTAATCCTATGTGGAACCTCACCTCCATAGCCATGCTAGCACCAAGTACGGAGCTCCACGATAATTCCAGATCATGGACCCTTGAGGACCAATTTAGATCAATGGAATAAGAATGTGATCCAGGAACAACTCATGGAGTTACTGTGAATTAGGAATAAAAGAAAGAAACATTCAGAATAGCTCAAATTGTGGAAATTTCCAACTCTGGTAAGAATTACTCAATTGGGAACAACTCTGGAAAGAATCTTGAAGGGAAGAAACTAACGAAAATAAAGTTGAAATATGTGCCAAATTGAGGGCAAAAAATGATAATTATGGTGATAGTTGAAAGGTAAATAGAGTAGAAAAGGCAGCAAGTTAGCTGAACGTAACAAATTTTCTGGCCAAAATAAAAATCCTTTATGTTGACAGTTTGTTGAACACGCAAGAATAAGCCATCATATTGTTGAAAGCCTTGCTGGAGAGAGGCCCATACTGAATTTTTCCAATATTGGCGAGATTGATTTCAGCGAAGAACAGATACTAAAAGATTAATAATTGATTCCACTGTTTTGGCTACTGAATCAGGTAGGCATTAGCTTCATGACCACAAAGTTCCAACGAAAACTCAGCAAAATAGCCATAAATACAAGATTCATCTCAATGTGGAAATAATTCAACAGAAATAACCGCAAGGTCATATAGGCATTTCAATAAGGACAATTTTTCAGCATCAAGAATACAATTAAATCAACATTCATAATGTTGCCACAGTTCAAATGAATTTGAACCCCACAAAGGCAAAGTGATAAAACAGCAGCCAATATGGAGATGTTCTGTAACACATTTTAATAAACTGCGCTTCATCATTTACTACCTTTCTTCACAAAATCCAAGTAGAGGGATACCACCCCAAGGACAACAAAATTGCCAAAACTTGAGGAAAAAAAAAGAGAGAGAGAGATTTGAAGCAAAAGTCTAAAAAGCGAATAGAACAAACAAGCAAAGCAAATGGAAATTGAAATTGAAAGTGTGAAAAGTAAGGAACCAGCTACCTCAGTATGCGGCTGAACAACTGAAAACCGGATATGCAAAGAACGTCCTCCGAGATCAGGACATGGATTTTTATCTAAAGCTTTGAAAGCAGCTTGAGCAGAATTCACTTCAAAATAAGAAACTATAACACGAACACCACTCTCATCAGCTGCATAAACTCCTTCCACTTCTCCAAATTTACTAAACACCGATTCAATCATCTCATAAGAAATTCCAACACCAGGTCCACAATTGGCTACATAAAGGTTGGGGCTCAACTCTCCATCACCTCCCTTAGGTCGAGTAAATCTTGGCAGGCCCATTTTTCGACGGAGTCGCCAAACTGTCGGAAAATGATGGTGACGCAGAAGGGAAGAGAAAGAAAGAAGAAATTAAAAAAAAAAAAAAGAGAGAGAGAAAGAGAGAGACGAACGGCGGCGAGATGAGGAGGAAGAGGCCGAAATCGGAGAGGAAGAGAACGAAGGAAAAAAAAAAAAATATATATATATATATATATATATATATAAGGACAATTTTTTTAATAATGCAAATTTAAAAAATACTTACATAATCGGAATGTATCAGCAAAATATTACATAATTGATGCGTTTTACGAAACCGATGTCAAATGAAGTGATTTTGTCAAAAACTGTCGGTGGGACAGAGAGGCAAATTGCTCGTGAAATCGTAGAAAAGTACAACTGAAATTGCTGTCACTGATAGCAATTTCAGACCTAACATCGCTGTCCTTCACATCGTTTTCAGCTCAGCTCCAACCCCCCAATCACTTCGTAGTTGAAAAATTTTTGTTCCGTTGCCTGTATAAAACCGGCTCCAAAAAGAATTATTTACTCCCAATTGTAATATAGATGATTATCTATTTCGATAAATTTCGCAATATAAATAAATAGGCAATATAGTTTTTTTAGATCAATAATATATTTTCAATATTATCATGTAAGGTTAGTAAATTTTTATTTAAAATTTTTATATATTTAATTTGATTTTGCTTTTATAATGATATTAATTTTATTTATCGAAATACAGTAGTAAATTAAAATTTTCAATCAACAAGCTAAAAAAGCAACACTTGTGTAGCTATTGAAATAAGGTATTTTATTAAGTTTTATATATTTATTTTTTAAATATACATGAAGAAAAATATTGAAAAGTATAAATGAATATATTATTATTATTATTATTATTATTATTATTATTATAGTGTGATTATGTTTTTAAAAATATTATTAAAAATATATAAAACTGCACCGATATAATTGTAAATAATTATAAATATAATATTTAATATTATAATTTAATTTAGTAAAGAATTTAAATAGCCGTTTATTATTATTATTATTATTATTATTATTATTATTATTATTATTATTATTATTATTATTATTGTTATCGTTGTTGTTGTTGTTATTATTATTATATTTTAATATTTTATCACTTGTAGGTAATTGAAAGATATCGACATATACTGACTTTTATGTGCACACGGGAGAAAAAATAAGTGTTGGAGCGTTGGATTGTCAATATAACGTATTTGGTCCAAATGCCATTACAAGGAGGATAAGAGTTAAAAATAAGCCGACTCTTCCTGAATCGGTCCATAAAATTCAAGTAAAATTGGGTTTAAGTATAAACGACGTGATTTTCAGAATTATTTACAGGAGTCCAATGTACAACCGAAAATCGTTATGTTGGACGTCGGTCGATTTGGCGGATGACGACGATATAGATACAATTTATGATAATTTGAGGAGATATGATTATTACAACTTGGTTGAATTAATTGTTGTAGTTGGTGGGGGGGAGGGAGAGATATTCAACCTATGTATGCACACGGATATCAATTTACAAGTGAGGCATTGCAAAGGAAAAACATCGAGACAGGTCATCATCAACTGCTTAATGAAATTGGTCCTAGTCAACCTACACAATCCATTAGTCGTCAAGATATTGAAATGGTCTCTTAATATAATTTTGTCAGAGATGTAATACAAAATTTAGATTAAAGTGTCCAACAATGACCTTATAGCCATCGAGGTGATAATGTTTCCAATCAACGAAGACAATCTGTAAGTCAATGAGTTGGTGACTTACTTGGAATACAGACTAGTATCAGTTCAGGACAAGGTCAATTACACCGATCAGTTAGCCAGTTGCCTACTGCAAGGATGAGTCAACCCAGGCAATTAATTAGTAGAAGGGTTGGTGATTTTTTTAGTAAATCACTTTTTAGAAACAGATGGAAAAGTCATTCTACTGAGAGGAATTTTGTTGAAGGAATAGGTGCAGCAGAGCCAAATCATGTTACAAAATATGACAGTTAGCATCGTTCAATTTTCCATGTCCCAGATGTTAGTCGACGATATTTTGTTTCCCATGTACTTGCCGATAGTCAACAAC
Source organism: Excoecaria agallocha (assembly GCA_037975025.1). Lineage (NCBI taxonomy): Eukaryota > Viridiplantae > Streptophyta > Magnoliopsida > Malpighiales > Euphorbiaceae > Excoecaria > Excoecaria agallocha. Next base: position 19,596 of record JBBPFJ010000710.1, on the reverse strand, counting down.
ATTCTATTTTCAATGTTCCTACTGATAGTCAATGCCATCCTATTTTCCATATTCCATATATCAATCAACAACCTTCTATTCAATAGGTTACAGATGTAGCTCCTAGTCAGCATTGACAATCTTTTAATAGAAGAGATGTTGATTTACTATGTGATAATATTTTTGGCAACACTGAAAATACATATGCAAATGGGAAGATCGGTTATAATCCCAGTACTGCATATTATGAAAATGAATTGTCAATTAATTTGGGAAACGATGATGATTTTGAAGATGTTCCAATGTACAATAATTATGTATCGCCCAATAAGGATGTAGAGGTAAAAATTGTCAACATGAATGTAGATAATGATGGCGAAGATTACGACCATACTAAATATGCCAGTCCATTAGCATCTATGTATCCAATTGAGGATACATGTGAGGCTAACTTTGTGTTTCCATCGGAGCATTACTCAAAAATTGATTTCTATGCATCCCAATTTGATATTTTTGAAGATGTTCACTTTAAGACTTGAGACAGTGTGTCCAAGTTATCGATCAGCTTGGTTTTTCATAGTAAGAATGAAGTAAAATCTTGCGTGAAAAAAGAATTTAATAATGAGAAATGTGGATTTGAGAGTTGTTGAATCCAAGCCACATTATTGGATTGTGCGATGCGCTCAAGCTACTGATGGCTATAGATGGAGGTTAAAAGTAACTAAAAAAGGAACATATTCTTTTTGGACTATGACAAGATTTCAAGGACCACATTAATACCTTGCTGCTAATGTATCAATAGATCATAAAAAATGGGCTTTCAAATTATTCACAATTGCATAATGGGCATGTTAAGTAAACAACCGATCCTCCATATTGATATTATTATTGCGGTTATCAAGCAACAATTTAATTTTGAAGTATCGTATCGCAAGGCTTGGTATGCGAAGATGAGAGCAATAGAGTCTATATTTGGTAATTACATTGACTCTTATCAAAAGTTGCATGGTTTTTTTAATTACTTTACAAATTTATAATCCTGGAACTGTTTTTGAGTTTGTGGTACATGAAAATCAAGACCCTACTGTTAAGCAATTTCATCAAATTTTTTGGAGTTTTAAACTAGTAATTGATGGATCGGCTCATTGTGAGCCTATTATGTTGATAGATGATACATTTTTTACTGGAAAATTCTAACAGGCACTTATTATTGCAAGCTCAGTTGATGATAACAGCATGTTATCCCCAGTTGCCTTTGTCGTAGTTGAGTTTGAGAATAAATCCAGTTGAGCTTGGTTCATATCGATGCTTAGGAAGTATGTCACTCAATGTTTTGGCATTACAGTAATATCTAATAGACATGTTGGTATATGGCAGTTTTTCGGGATGAAAAAAGTGGGTAGAAGGAACCTCTATCCTTCCATAGGTTTTGTTTGCGGCATTTCGTCAGCAACTATAACACGCACCACGTGAATGCAACAATAAAAAATATGCTTTACAACACAGGTAAGAGTAAAAAATTTTAATTTGTTTTTCTTCAAATCAATTACATCAATGTATGAATATTCTCTACTTATGTACGTTCATAATTTCAAAAGTGCAAGTTTAGGCAGATGATGGACAATATCAAAGACCTTGACCAAGATTCCTATAAATGGGCAATGAGGATATCACTGGATCGTTGGACACTGTCTGAGGATGGTGGTTATCGGTATGGACATTTGACAATAAATATTACTAAAAGTGTTAATAGTGCTTTGAAAGGCATTCGCATGATATTGATTACTGCAATCATTAAATATATTTTTGCTCATTTGGTAAAATTTTACAATCACTAGAGGGACATATACATGTCTATAATGGGCCAAGGCTTGCGGTTCATGCCTCGATGTATCAAAATAATGACCAAGCATTGTAACTGGGCTTGATATCACATTGTGATTGATTACAATAATCGATACAAAATGTTTGAGGTAATATCATACAGTACATCGAAGGTAAATATTGAGCCCGATACATATATATTGAGTCTCAAAAAACGTGAATGCGAGTGCGGTAAACTTCAGGTAATAAAAATGCTTTGCTCACATGCAATTACAACATGCATGTACAGACATCTTAATATGTTCCAATTTGTAGATAACTGTTATAGCATTATCGAGACAGTAAATTGGTACCTGATATGGAGTTATAGAGAAAGAAAGATCAACCAAAAATAACTCACATTCGAAAAGAGATGGATCAAAGAGAAAAGAGCTCTGTCACTCATTGCAGCAAATATGCTAATATGGGTCACAATAAAAAAACTTACATAAGTGATGTTGGATCATCGAGTCAATATTTCAGAGATTGACAAATGAATATATAATTCAATTTTTGTATTATTAATTTATTAAATTTTATAATTGAGGTTGCCAATTTACTTTATTCTTCATTATGCTTATAAAATTCATGAAATGGCTTGTGCATCTAAAAATAATCACTAGTATTAAAACAAAACGCAATGACAAAAAATTTAATAACATAAATAACATAAAAAATAATAATTAAACATAAATAATTGACAAATCATAACATATATAACATAAACAACATAAATAGTTGAAAAATAATAAATAGTCTAAGAAACCTATATTTCCTATTTATTTATATTGCGAAATTTACCGAAATAGATAACCATCTATTTTACAATTGGGAGTGATCAATTATTTCTGGAGCAGGGTTTATATAGGCAGCGAAACAAAAATTTTTCAACAATGAAGTGATTGAGGGTTAAAGTTAAGCTAAAATCGATGTGATGGACAGCGATGTTAGATCTAAAACCGTTACAAGTGGCAGCGATTTCAGACCTGAAATCACTATACTTTCCAATGGTTTCATAAGCAATCTGCCTCTCTACGACACTGACAGTTTCTAACAAAATCGCTCCACCTGGTAGCGGTTTCGTAAAACGCAGTAATTATACAATATTTTTCTGACACACCCCAATTATATAAATATTTTTTAAATTTGTATTATTAAAAAATTATTCCTATATATATACACGTGTGTGTGTTGCTCGAGGTCAGAAAACACATAAAAATAATTGTCCCCCCCCCAATGTTGAATTTTCACTTAAAAAATGGCAAAATAGCCTTATTGAGTTTTTACAATTAATTTTTTTAAACCAATCTTCAGTCCCTTAAACTTATTGAACAAGTTTATTTTAACACCTGTATTATAAAAAAACACCGTATAAACATTCAAACTTTCTAATTGTGATAAAGTGGCAGCGTTTGCTATTTAACAAATAAGCGCATGAAAATTGAAAGTTTCCTATAATTACCAGTAAATTACAAAATGCTTTCGCTCAAATATTGACTCGAACATTTGGTGTGCACCAAGTGTTCAAACAGAGTTTAGCAGAACTCAAGTAATCAAACCACCAAAGAAGTAAATATTAGTAATTTCTATTCTTGCAGATTCCATGATTGTATGGGCGATTTTGATTTATCCCTCTTAGAGTTTAGGAATAAAAATCAGATTTTTTTCAAGACACTGCAGCTCAGATGCTATCATGGCCACACAAGCCACAAGTGATAGACCAACACAGAAGAAGTACAAGGTGAAAGCAGGACTTGGACAGGTTAAAAAACTTGAATGAAGCTTGTTTGCATTTTGGGAAAGATTTGAACATCGATTTAATGGTGATAAAGGAAGAGTTCACCTTCGCACCCTTAACATTGCCTTTAACCATTTTAATTATTCTCAGTTACCATCTGAGTTCTTCCATTTGCGGGGTCTCGCCTCTCTCAATCTCTTTTTCTCTTCTTTTTTTGGCCAAATCCCTTTAACTCTTTCTCAACATCCTAATCTGTCACAACTTGACCTCTCGATGAATGACCAATTATTTCTCAAGCATCCTAATTTTGAAACCTTTCTTCAAAATTTACATAATCGATTTTGTGCTAACATAAAGAATTGGATTAATTTTAGGGCTGTGCAAAATTATTTCTTAAGAAGGAACCATAGCAGCATAAAGAAAAAGGGAAGAGAAAGGGAAAGCAGATTCAAGATTAGGTTGTCAGTTTTGCTCAAGATTTCGCAGGTAATTCTTCATTTCTATCTGTAAATAATGTGTGTTTCAAGCATGTTTGCTGGATAATAGACACAGGAGCTAGTAGTCATATTTCATGAGACAAAAGTATTTTATGCCGTCTTCATCCTATCCATAAGTCCAAAAATGTTCATTTGCCTGATGGTTCAGTTAAGGAGGTTAATATAATTGGGAGTATAAGACTCAGCAAGGATATTATGTTAACAGATGTTTTGTATATTCCTACCTTCAAACACAATTTGTTATCAATCAGTAAGCTTTTGAAGGTCGAATCACCGATATGCATCTTTTATCCTACCTTTTGCATTATACGGGGCCTGAAGACTAAGGAACTTTATGCAGTTGGGAAGGCTACAGGAGATCTTTATTATTTTGATGCTAGTTTGTTTGATGAACATGCTATTACAACACATTATTGTAAAGCTGATGATATGTGTTTAGTTAATGCAGTTTCTTGTAATAACTCTCTTTGGCATAAGAGACTTGGACACCCTTCTGTAGGGGTTGTATAAAAACTTGGTTTTTCAAATAATACAAGTTCTTTTCCTACTGTTCCTTGTGATGTTTGTGCATAATCCAAACAGACCCGACAACATTTTCCTGCTAGTGATAGTCATAGTATGGTTTTATTTGACTTGTTGCATGTTGATGTTTGGGGACCCTATAAGCAACAGTCATTATCAGGAGCATTTTTACTTCTTAACCATTGTAGAAGATTGTAGTCGATGTACCTGGACTTTTCTCATGCAGTCCAAGGATCAATCGAGTTATACTCTTTTGAAGTTCATTAAAATGGTGAAGACACAATTTGGCAAAGACGTTAAGGTTGTGAGAACTGATAATAGAGGGGAGTTTCTAGGCCATTCTTGTCAAACTGTCTTTATTGATTTTGGCATCATTCATCAAATGACTTGTGTTTACAGTCCTCAACAAAATGGACGGGTTGAAAGGAAGCATAGGCATCTCCTGCAAGTGGCTAGAGCGTTGTTATTACAAGCTCATATGCCTGTTCGATTTTAGGGAGAGGCTATTTTACATGCGACATATCTCATCAATTAGCTTCCTACTGCTGTGTTGAATTGGGTGAGTCCATATGAAGTTTTATTTCAGAAGTCACCAGATTTTACTGATTTAAGGTTATTTGATTGTCTATGCTATATGACACATACTAAACCTAACCAAGACAAGTTTGCTGCAAGGGCTAGTAAGGGTGTATTTTTGGGTTATATATCAGGAATAAAAGGATATAAGGTCTATAAATTAGAAGACAAACAGGTTTATGTCACTAAAGATGTGGTTTTTTGTGAAGAGGTGTTTCCTTTCCAGTAGGATTCTCCAACTTCAGACCTAACCAATACTCCCATTCCACGAGTAACTGGTTTTGAAGATATTACTGCTGCTGATGATATTTCACCTATTATGGATGTACTTCATAATTTTCCATCTACACCAGATGTGGGTTCTTTGTTTGCAAATGATGAAATTATTCTTAAGCATGTTGTTCCTTCAACTGTTTTACTCTCTCAAGAGGAATCTAGTCGTGATGCTGTTGATGTTCCTATAGTAGGTGACAGACAGAGTACCCGACCAAAACACAAACCAACATGGCTCAGGGATTATATTGTCAATAATATTCTGGTTCATACTCTATCTGTTTTTACTTCTCCTCATACTCCTTATACATTCCCTTTTGTTGCTAACTCTAAAGTTCCTGCTGAATATTCAGATTTCTTAGCTCATTTTTCTTTCGCTTCTTAATTGGCCGACTTGTTCACTAAGACTTTATCTTTTCCGTTGTTTACTAAATTTTCTTCCAAGTTGGCTTTGGTTAATATTCACCAAAGCTTAACTTAAGGGGGGGATGAAGAGTGTAGCGGGTTTTTATATTTTAACTATAGTTAATTTTTTACTTTCTTGTAACTATAGTTATTTCATTTCTTGTAACTATAGTTAATTTGTTAGTTTGTTTTTTCTGTTATGCAGCACCCTATATAAACTCTTTAGCACTCTGTTGTTCTTTGTATCGATATAATAAATAAAAGAACGACTTCTTCTTCTTGCTATCTCTGTTACTTTATAAATCTATGACAAGAAGGGATTGGACTCAAGCGAAGACTGTAAGGCTGGAACTGATGCATACGGGAGAAGTGATTCGTCGGTCTTCCTTTTGAGATGCCCCCGAAGGAAGAGCAGCTCCTCTTGAAAGGAAGAAGAATAGAGAACCTATAATTTTTAGAGAGAGAAAGAGGGAGTCTGGAGGTTTTTTCATCCTTTAACCGACACGTGTCGATTACCCCAGGGAATTGCACTGACACGCTACCCAATTCCTACGGCAATTAAATTTTATGCTTAAAATTATCGCAATTAGAGAGATTGGGTGTTTATTCGGCATTCATATGTATAGGTGCCAAAATAAACTTATTGGACAATTTTTAGGGGCTAAAGATAACTTTACCCTAATTTTTTAAAATATTTTCTTTTGCTTATATTAAGTTTTTTACATATTAAAATTTAAATATAAATTTTAATATATTATTTTCACTTCAATTTAATGTATATATATATATATATATATATATATATATATATATATATATATATATATATATATATATATATATATATTTTTAATTTTAATTTTTAATTGATAAAAATATATAAGCCATACACCAAATTGCAATTGAAGTATATATACCAAAAACGCTTAAAATAAAACTTATTATTTTCCCTATATGTAAAAAATTAAAATTTAAAAAATTCAATATTGCCAATTAAATGTTAATAAATTTAATAACAAAAGTTTTAAAAATTAGAAATTTATAAGTGTATTTTTGTCTATTAAAATTATTTTAAAATTTAAATTCAAAATACAAAATCCATTAAATACCTTAACTTTCTAATTTAATAATTAATAAATATCAATTGTTGACTTGGCAGAAAGTGCAATGTTAAATACCTTAACTTTCCAATTTAATCATTAATAAATATTAATTGCTGACTTGACAGAAATTGAAATAAAAACAAAATTTTGAGGACGTGGAAGCACGAAAATATCTATAGGCAATTAATAAAAAAAGTAAAAATACTTTCTTTGAATTTTTTTTCTCTCTCAATCTATGAGTAGAAATTTTTCCTTATTGAATATTTTTATTGAATAAGCATAATGGAATATTTATAGATATAAAATATAAAAGATAGACTTCTACTAGAATTGAAAAAATAATGAGTTTGATAATCATCCAAATACTTTATAATTATCACAATACTTCCCCTTGAATGATTATACACTATGAATATGCCTCATTAAAATCTTGCTAAGAAAAATCCAGTAAGATAAAAATTTAGCGAAGAAAAAAAATACAATATTCATAGGCTATATATTTTTCCTCAAAAATACAATAATTATAATATTTTCTTAAACTGAAATATCCTAATACTACTTACATGTTTTCTGAAAATCGAAATCGGTAGAGTCTTGGTGAAGAGATCAGCCAGTTTGCTGCTTGAGAAAAATTTACGATTTCTTCATACTTCAATATTGTTGGTCATTATTTTAAACAATAATCTACACATTGCTTTATTATATTGAGTTATGGCTTTCAACTACATGAGCTTTCAACTAACTTCATGAGTAACTAACATTGAGTAATTCGATAATTATTACTCTTATAGTTAACATATTTGACATCTTCTAGTTTTCGAACTTCTACCCAAATATCTTGTATGAGTTTAGTTTTATATATAGATTGCTTCTTTTCCTTTTTTGCCAATCATCTCGATATCGATATTTTTCGATAATTAGAGACTCAAACTCTTTATATTTTATAAGCAACTGAATATATAAATACCACTACAAAAAAATTGCAGATTATTTTCCGTCGCTAAATACCAAATTTTCGTCGCTAATTAAAATTAGCGACGCCGCGACGAAGAGTCGCTAATAGGCCAGTCGCTAATATATTAGCGACGGATTTCAATATTAGTCGCTAATTATATTTCGTCGCTAATTATTTTTTTCGTCGCTAATTTATATTTCTAATTAGTCGCCGAATTAAAATAATAATATTTAGCGACTAAATTTTGCATCGCTAATTAAAAAATTACTGTAATTAAAATGATATTTAGCGACTACATTTCTCCGTCGCTAATTAAAAAATTATTGTAAAAGTTAGCAACGAAATATTTGTCGCTAATTATTTCTTAAATTCTAACGTGTGTCAGTAGCGACAGTTTCTGTCGCGAATCCGTCGCGAAATTATTGAATAATTTAATTTTTTCTTTTATTTTTAAAATTTAATCCTGTACATAATATAAATAATAATCTTATACTATAAAATTCATATATAATAGATACAAATATAAATAATAATCTTATATTTTCATATATATATAATTTGTAATGAATTCATTACAAATATAGTCAACATAAGAAAATCAATATATAAAACAAAGTACAGTTAAATCAAGCACTTAACTAATTCCTAACTAATTCGTGCCGGTCTCAGCCAATAAATTTGGCTTTATCCTTTACAGCCATGCGAGCATCCCAAACTCGTATAACTCCATCAGATGACGCAGATGCCAATAAGTATGGATCATCAGCAGTAACACCACTCTTAGTAAGCACAACAATACCTTTAACACGGAAAGAATGTTCACCCTCAATACAGAATGCAATTCTTTCGCTGTTTGTGTCCCATGCTATAATATTCCGGTCCTCGCCGCCAGTAAACAAAAGACCTCTCTGTTTACACGACAGAAAGCACAAAGTCATAAATAGACATTATAAAAATAAGATAAGCAGTACAAAGAAACTAGCTAAGCCTATGAAAATAGAAACATATAAGTGGTAAAAAAGCTAGAGAAATTACTGAAAGTTGAGAGCTATTTAAAGTGTGAAGTTAACAACAGAAACTAGCTTAAGCCTATAACAGTAGAAGCAATACAAGCGATCAAAAGCTACAAATTCCAGAATGTGATGAGTTCTAAAGTCCAAAGTTTGAAAGCAAAATGCGATCGTTGGTAAGCATAAATCCATACTCCGGGTCTAATTCATAGAAAATACCAATGAAACATAGAAAACTAAGACCAAAAAATCCAACTCCAGGTCTAATTCATGCATGAGACTCGTAAATCCCCAAATCCAAATGCGATCGTTGGTAAGCATAAATTGATAAAACTGTACCTTGGCTTTCGATATAATCTTCACTACGACAGATTGATCTTTGAACTCCCCTTTTTTAACTCTTGCAGAGGAAGTATGACCAAAATCCCCTTTTTTGAGACACCACTGAAAAAGAAAAAAGTGAAAATTTAGAGATAATGATAATCAACTAAACTATAAAAGGGAAAGAGAATTTCTGGATATGTTTGTTTATTTCTTGAAGGAAAACAAAATATAACAAAAAATAAGAGAGAGAACTGGAGCAAATACTCACAACTTTGAGGCTGGAAACACCTACGAGTTCCCTAGGGATTGGTCCACTTAACCAGTTGTCATTAAGACGTCTGTAATTGAAAATAATGAGAAAGAGAAACCAGATTTTGCATAGTGAAACAATCTAATTACCTATGGACAAATATGCAACACTAAATACAAAGTAAAAGATCCAAACAAGTTACTGAGCTTACATATCAAAGTTCTGGAAAAGAATTCGTAAAGTCCGAGCCTCTACACAGAACCCCTGTCAAGTTACAAATAAATAAATTTCAAACACGCTAAAGGCAAGTAATCAACATGTAGCCTAAATAAATTTCGAACACGCTAGAGTACACAGCTAACATTGTATAGATTACCCTCAAGATCTCAAGCATAAGAATTCTATGCCACAATGGTAGATCAAGAAAAGTAGCCTTCACAAGCATGCTAAGAAAAACCTACATTCAAGAGGCAAAAAGTCTCATTACGCAGAAAGACACCCCTGCACGTTCATTGAAACCTCATGGAAAGTGTGGTAATGAACAGACAGAAACACATATAAAGACAGTTTGATATGTATGACTAACTTAAATTGATGTGAGAAAAGAGAATATAGTGCAAGTATGGAAGGTTGAAGAGAAGTTACTATTGAAGTAAATGATTAAGTACAACGGATCATGATGTAGAAAACCCACAGGGTAGGATTAATTTACAAATTAGGCAAAACTGGATATGCAACCATTATCAATCCGAGATGCATTCTTTTCACATTTCCATTTCACTTCCCCCATTTTACTCACCTTAGGTACTTTCACACCAAGAGCCTGCCCCTGCCCCCACCCATGCACTTCTTTACTAACCTCAAGAATCAATAATTTCTCAGCCTCACTTAAACGAGAGCTCCTCCTTTAATCACTTTCCCTTTCTAGAAAGTTTAGGATATGTGTTTGAAATATTATCAATTACAATGCCCAAATAAAACATACAGAAAAGCGCGTCTGATTCCTGTGATTAGCAACATATATTAATAAGTTCTATTAGGATATAACGGCAAGAAGAAAGCTAGAAAAGATATATAGGCCGTTGATCAGGCCCAAAAAACATGGAGTTGGGAAAGTGGGGTAGGAGGGGTGGATAACTTCGCAAGAAATACAAATAAAAAATATATAAATTCTAAAATGCTATCATAGTTTGTTTATTTATGAACCATGATAGGATTTCAAAGAAGCAACTGATTTTTTGCCACTGTAGACTATGCATACAAAATCAATTGCAATGATGGAAATACAAAAATAAAAAGAGCAAAAACAGCAACAAAACCAATCGGCAAAATGAAGGTTCTCCAACTTCTCCTTCATTCTGTATCAAAATTCGAGGTAAAATATTTTGACAGCAAAATTCATAAATGGCATGCTTCCTACACGGATCTAAAAATTATCTCATTATTTTGAGAAAGAAACTACCTCTGCATTGGTACGAAGTGAAGTCATCAAAAGCGAACATATCTGATCACGCATAACCTGCAGAGTTTCCAAGCCAACTTTACAACTGAAAAAAATTCTGCTAGCATGCTTAAACACTAGAACAGATATGAACATTCATATTGAATAATCTAAGATTTACTTGTTCGTAAGGATTCAGTATCTTGAAAATAGCAACATAATTGGACAGAACAAACCTGCAGAGTGGAAAAGTCATCCCAAAATGAACATAAAAAATATATACAGATCCAAAAACTCAAAAGTTGCTTTGAATTGAAAAATGTGGTATCACAGAACAATCATAGAAGTATAGCATTGAAATCCTGGAGAAAATAAAGGCAGCATCCACAAAGATCTAACTGAGTCCATGATTTAACAAATAAAAGCTTCATAAAGGCTGCACATGATCATAATAAACAAAAAGGAGGAAGGGTTTTACTTTCTTTTCCTATCAAACAAAAGTAAATAGATAAATGGAAGCAAACCTGCTCCCACCGGGGCAAATCACACTGTTTACATTAGAGCAAAAAAAAAGAAAAAGAAAAAAAATGAAAGAAGAAGAAGTAGGAGTAGAGACTTTACTTGAAATGAAGATGATAAAACCTTTATGAATCTCCTATCAAAAGAAGAAGAAGTAGGAGTAGGGATTCCTCAAATTCAAATAAGCACCCACTTTTAGGTTGAGCTGCTTACTTCTGGTTCAAAGTAAAGTAGACTCAATATTTTAGACTCATTCTTTGATTTCTTGCAGATCTCAAGATTTACAAGGACTACTTTTATTTCTATAACCTGGTAAACAAAATACTAACAAATGAAAGTAACATCTTCTTGAAGGAAACATAACATAACCTGAAATTTGAATGAGTGCATAAATTCAAATTAAAAACTTCCACTTATAAACAGAAGCATAATCTTATTAAAGTTAAAGGTCTTCATTTCCTTACGCAAACACCAAAAGGCACCCATATTACTTCTGACTATATTATACTTCAATATTCATTTGAAAAAAAAAGATATAATATTATTAATAAAGTATCGAACGTGCAAGATTTAAAAATATGCAGATTGAATCATCTCCTTGTAAGAACTTGGTTATTATATGCTTAAACTGATAATTACCATTTTACAAGTGAGAAGGGGAAAAAGAATCAATAAATAAGAAATAGACTCAATAATAAATGATTCATGAATCGCATGTTCGCTCTTCCTATCTCAACAGTGTGTAAAATTTAAGCACCAATTCAAGCAGAAACTAAACGGTTCTAATTCCAATTCTTGAAAAAAGGAAAATAATTTCAGCTTAAGCCTAATATCTTGAATCCATATCCTTTTTACCAGTAAAGACTTGTTCAATTGAGAGAATTTAAGATGCTAACCAAGTTCTGGAATTCAAGAAAGATATGTAATTGCGAGTCAAAAAACATACCTTAACTGTGTACTCGTGAATCAAGGGCCCAAATCGCCCAATAATCAACAGATCGATCAAAATCTTTAGTTTTTTAGCCATCAACAAAGCAAAATCCTAACCAAATGAGAGAAAAGAGGTTTATAGAGGAACTTACAGCTGGGAAATATTCTTCATTTTGTTCACTGGTGTGCTGATCGGAGGTTTGCCGGACCTTCGCCGGAGGCACACCACCACTTCCGTCGTGGAGATCAAGGCCTCCGGACCTCGCTTCCGATGGCCACGCACCAGCCTAAGCCGCTGTTTAGTCAAAAACCGCCATAAATCGCCAATCGCTTCCTTTCGCCGATCTATCTGTTGCCGGCAATTTGGGGGCGGTGAAAGGCATTGAAATGAGCACCTCTTCTCTGGGAATTCACTGGTGCTACCGGAGTTGTGGTCCTCCCTTATGGCTCGCCGGAGAGAGGAGAGGAAACTTCGGTTACGGTGGGAGAATCTGGAAAGAGAACACGGACACCCCGTGAGGAAGACGGGACGGCACTAGCGACGGAGGAGAGCGGCAGCGACAGTCGTGACCCCTGCCGGTGATCGGCGCTGTGACGGCGGTGAGGAGGACGACGATATCGGCTCCCCCTTCTCCTTCTCGTTCTCGTTCCCGCTCCCCTCTCCCTATTCTTTTTTTTTAACCACATTAACATGTAGGACTTTCTAGAGATTTTCGACATTTATGTGTGTGTGTGTATATATATATATATATACATATATTATAATTATTAGTTATTAAATTAAAATTTATTCTTTCTTCTTAAATTTTACTCTATTTGATAATTATTAATTTAAAATTCTTGAAATTATGCAAATTTATATCATATCCTTAATAAATCGGCTTTTGTACCTAGTATCAAAATACTTTGCACGTGTTAAAAAAATACTCTCGCGCGATTTAAATTTTTGGAGCGTTACAAAATCTATATAATAACTTATTATTTACAGATCCTTCAATATCTTTGAATTAAATCGGTGAATTCATATAATATTACAATCATTAGTTTATTATTATTATTAATATTAAAAATGTAATTTTTTTAAATAAATTACTTTATATTTTGCAATAATGAATAAAAAAGTATTATCTTTTAAAAATAATTAAAAAAATATAATAATTAAGAATTCATATACTACATTACTAATAATAATATATAAAATAAAAATTATTTGAATTAAATTTTATATGTAAAAAAATTATTAAAATATCCATATCCATTCCAAACAAAGTCAACAATACAATTCGGTTTGGTTACAGTCAAAAAATTAACGATATAGTTCGGTTCTGAATTTTTTTCGGTATTTCGGTTCGTTAAAGAAAGAGTTTAAGTCTTGGATTGAACTCTATTGTCTATCAATGTCTTTAGGGATGTGCAAAATCCGACTCTATCCAAATAAATCGAATAATTCGATCTGAATTAGATATTCAGATAAAGTTATTATGATTATTTGGGTCGGATAGACCTTAAAAACTAATCTTCACCATCCAAAATTAACAACAAGGAGTTTTGAACGTACTCACAAAAAATCATGCCAATCTAACGGCAAATGATTTTTCGATCGTCTTCGTATACAAAACTGGTCATTACGTAAAAAATCACGAAAATAACCTCTTTTTTTGCAACAAAAACCGAACTCACAGTCCTTAAAAACTAATCTTCACCATTCAAAATTAACAACAAGGAGTTTCGAACGTACTCACCAAAAATTAGGCCGATCTAACGGCAAATAATTTTTTGATCGTCTTCACATACAAAATTGGTCATTATATAAAAAATCCAAAAAATAGTCTCCTTTTTGCAATAAAAACTGAACTTAAAGACATTAAAAACTAATTTTCACCGTTCAAAATTAACAACAAGGAGTTTCAAATGTATTCACCAAAAATTAGGCCAATCTAACGGCAAATGATTTTCCGATCGTCTTCGTATACAAAATTGGTCATTACGTAAAAAATCCAGAAAATAGCCTCTTTTTTGCAACAAAAACTGAACTTACAGACCTTAAAAACTAATCTTCACCGTTCAAAATTAACAACAAGGAGTTTTGAACGTACTCACTAAAAATCAGGCCAATCTAATGGCAAATGGTTTTTCGATCGTTTTCGTATACAAAACTGGTCATTATGTAAAAAATCCAAAAAACAGCCTCTTTTTTACAACAAAAACTGAACTTAAAGACCTTAAAAATTAATCTTCACCGTTCAAAATTAACAACAAGGAGTTTTAAATGTACTCACCAAACATCAGGCCAATCTAATGGCAAATGATTTTTCGATCGTCTTCGTATACAAAATTGGTCATTACGTAAAAAATTCAAAAAATAGTCTATTTTTTGCAACAAAAACTGAACTTACAGACCTTAAAAACTAATATTCACCGTTCAAAATTAACAACAAGGAGTTTTGAACGTACTCACTAAAAATCAGGCCAATCTAACGGCAAATGGTTTTCCGATCGTCTTCGTATACAAAACTGGTCATTACGTAAAAAATTCAAAAAACAGCCTCTTTTTTACAACAAAAACTGAACTTACAGACCTTAAAAACTAATCTTCATCGTTCAAAATTAACAACAAGGAATTTTGAACGTACTCACCAAAAATCAGGCCAATCTAACGGAAAATAATTTTTCGATCGTCTTCGTATATAAAACTGGTCATTTCGTAAAACATCCAGAAATAACTTCTTTTTTGCAACAAAAACCGAACTCACAGACCTTAAAAACTAATCTTCACCATTCAAAATTAACAACAAGGAGTTTCGAACGTACTCAACAAAAATTAGGCCGATCTAACGGCAAATGGTTTTTCGATCGACTTCACATACAAAATTGGTCATTACGTAAAAAAATCCAGAAAATAGCCTCTTTTTTGCAACAAAAATTGAACTTACAGACCTTAAAAACTAATCTTTACCGTTCAAAATTAACAACAAGAAGTTTCGAACGTACTCACCAAAAATCAGGCCGATCTAACGGCAAATACTTAACCGTTGAATCTTTACTTATACTATTCCTTATAAAAGCTGTTCAATTTGTATTTGAAGATCCAACCAAACCGTAAATATGCAGATTCAAATGGACTATATATTTGGATTTATCAGATAATATCTTAACTTATTTATTAATCTGGCCATGTTTAGAATTTCAAAGCCATTTCTCCATTTTCAAATTAGTAAGTTTACTCAGTCTTCCATAACACTCAATTAGGTAACCGCGGTAATGAAGTTAAATGGTAAGGATGAGTTTAGATGGAGCTTTGAACATTTAAAAAAATAATAGAAATAAAATTGAAAAGTGTGTGTGTGTGTGTGTATATATATATTAGAAAATTTATTCATTTAGAAAAATAATAGAAATTAAATTGAAGAAATTAAATTAGAAAATTTATTCATTTTGACTTGTATGAGTTTAAGTCTTGGATTGAACTCTATTGTATTATTCAACTAAATAATAAATTAAGCTTAAAATCATATACGCATTAAATTGAAAACGGTGGAGAGATGTGGCGAAAGATAAAATGTTATTTTTATATGTAGGGTAAATTTTTGAAATTACTAAAATACCCCTACCAAATTTCATCATTTTATCCTTGTATTCAAGGATAATTTTATAAATATATATTTTAAATTTGCTCAAAATTTTAACAAAATAAAAATAAATTATAAATTTTTCATAATCATTTTAAATGAAATAATAAACTTTATATTATTATTATATAAATATAAATATTTATTATTTTTCATAATATGACTATATAATACTTATAACAATTACTTTATTATTATTATTAAAATCTAATTTTTTTTAAATAAATAAGTTTATAATTGGGGATAATTGATAAACAAATCAATTTAATTCCTAATAATTTAATATTTGATTTAAATTTTTTAAAATAAAAATAAATTACAAATTTTTTTATTATTATTTTGAATGAAATAATAAATTTTATAAATATTTATTTTTATTAATCTTGAACACGCAAATATATAATAATCATAACAATTAGTTTATTATTATTATTAAAAATGTAAATTTTCTAAATAAATAACATTAGATTTTGGTATAATTTGTAAAAAATTATTACCAAATTATAAAATAATTTATAATTTTATGTTACAAAATAAAATATTCATTTTATATGGTGTATATTAAAATTACTTGAAATTATACATAAACCATGGGAGTGAAATTTAAAAACTTATTTTTTAATTTATTTGCGACAGATTAGCGACTAAATATATCCGTCGCTAATCGTATTACAACAACAAAATACTAATTAGCGATAGATATATTTCCGTCGCTAAACCGTCGCAAAAAAAGGCGCTAAATTTTCCCGCCAAAATTAGCGACTAAAATTTTAGTCGCTAAAATTTGGGACAATTTTAAGAATGGTGTTTTTGCTAAAAATAATTGGGATATTGGGGTGTTTTGCAAACTAATTAGGGGATTGGGGCAGTTAACTCATTTCCGCTGCTCTTTAGGGCGAAAATGGCAGTGGATGATGTTGATTGCCGCTGGAGTCTTGGGCGGAAGTGAGGGTCGTCTGACACGTTCCATTTTCGCTGGAGCTTTAGGCGAAAATGGCAGAATCTGGTCAGTTGCTCACGGACTCACAGTATAATGCACAGAAATTTATACAGCAAAAACGTAAATATAAGGCAGTGGCATTTGGGTTTCATCACATTTGCTTCAGTTTTTTGCTGGGTTTTTTGCTAAGGTTTTTTGCTGGGTTTTTTGCTAAGGGTGAAGAGAAGATTTGCTGCTTTACTAGTAAGTTAATGTTTTAATTTTTTTCAATCTTTTAACTTAAAAAAAATAAATATTATTTAAATATATATATATATATATAAGTGAAGTGTTAAATAGAGTAAAATAATTTAATTTATTTTTTATAAATTTTATAAGTTGAGAAAATGTATAATTTTTAAATGTATGTATAAATTGAGTATGATATGAACAAAATAGTTATATATTTATTAGTAAGTTAATGTTTTAATTTTTTTCAATCTTTAACTTAAAGAAAATAAATATTATTTAAATATATATATAAGTGGAGTGTTAAATAGAGTAAAATAATTTAATATGTTTTTTATAAATTTTATAAGTTGAGAAAATGTATAATTTTTAAATGTATGTATAAATTGAATATGATATGAACAAAATAGTTATATATTTATTAGTAGGTTTGTTTAGTTGAAAAATATATATTATTTAAATGCAGTAATCAATTTAATATGAATATGAGGGGTTTGTGTAATAATATTATATAAATGAAGTAAATATTATCATGTTGTGTTATTATTAATTGGTTTACTAGATAAAAAATTGAAAATCCTTTTATTTATTTTGGTAATTATTGTAAACGACAAGTGAGATATTTTTTTATTTTAGATATGATATTAAGTTATTTTATTTTGTGAGCAAAAAATATGGACAAATATTAATTAAAAACTATATAATTGTATTACAAGTTACATATAGGTAGAAGATGTCAGGCTATACGGATTTTTACTTACACAAGGGAGGGGAAATTAGTTATGAAATTGCTGGTTTTCAGTATGATATATCAGGTCCAGATGCTGTTACGAAGAGAGTAAGATTTAAGAGTAAGCCAACCCTTGCTAAATTAAAGCATAAAATTCAAGTAAAGTTTAATTTAGGCGTTAACGATGTGATTTCAAGAATTATTTACAAAAGTCCACTGTACAACCGAGGGTCGTTATGTTGGACGACGGTAGATTTGGAAGATGATAGTGACATAGATATGATATATGAAAAATTAAGAGAACATGACGATTACACAATTGTTGAATTAATAATTAAAGTGGATGAAGGGTGTTTTGGAGGTAATATACAGGCAATATACGAAACTGATGAGCAGGATAGAAATGATGGAACACAGATGGTAAATGTTGAAGCAAGTCAACAATTTTTTGTGAATGATGTTGGTCCAAGTCAGCCCATGCAGTCCGTCAGTAGGGAAGATTGTCAGTATGATTGTGATGCCGGTACTAGTCAGACAAACCAATCTGTACGTCGACGTGATGGTGACTTACTTCTAAGAGAGGGCAGTTTGACATCAGGACAAGGGTTTTTGCGCCGATCATGTAGCTACATGCCTGATGTTTCTAGGAGACAACCTGGACATTCAGCTAGCCTAATGCTTGATGGTTCAATGAGTCAGCCTAGACGGTCTGTTAGTCAGGTGCCTGATAGTCGAATGAGTCAGCCCAGACGTGCAGTGACTCAAATTTTTGATCAATGTATTAGTCAGCCTAGGCGTTCATTGAGTCGACGGGTGGGCGCTTTTTTTAGTAGGTCTATATTTGGCAGTAAATCAAGTAGTCGTCGAGATGATATGAGTTATCAACAACAAGTAAGGGCTGATGCTGATGCAAGTCAACCTAGTCAGATAACACAGTCTGCAAGTGTTCAGGATGGCAATCTAGTCGGCAATTCCCATTTTGGCAACAGTCCGAACATATCTTTTAATGAGGGTCCTGATGTAGATATTAGTGAAGATGTCATGAATGAACCTACACAAGATGCAGTAGATGTTGATCATTTTGATGATGAGATGGTGAACAATAATTACATTTCACCTGATGACGATATTGAGGCTGACACTGCAAATTTGATTGAGGATATTGATGACTTTGAATTTTTTGATGGTAGTGATTCAATCGATGTGAGTGGGGATTCACATGAGGCGATCTTCAACTTTCCATCAGAACACTATACAGCTATTGACTTTGATGCATCACAAGTGAATAATTCAGAAATTGACACTTATATAGTGAGTCTCGAAAAGCGTGAATGTGAATGCGGAAAGTTTCAGGGCACAAAAATGCCATGTTCACATGCAATTGCAGCATGCATGCATAAACATATTGATATGTTTTCATTTGTTGATTCATGTTATAGCATTCCAGAAGCCCTAAAATGCTATGAAGGAGAATTCCACCCAATGGGTCATCGAGCTTATTGGCCCGTATATAACGGGCCTAAATTTGTGCCTAATATGGAACTTCAAAGGAAGAAAGGGCGGCCTAAAACAACAAGAATCCGCAATGAAATGGATAGACGAGAAGGAGGTAGTGTAACCCACTGCAGCAATTGTGGAAATGCTGGACATAATAAGAGGGCATGTCCTAGTCGTGCAGGGTCTT
>JBBPFJ010000709.1:0-57606 GCA_037975025.1 Excoecaria agallocha | reverse complement strand
TTTGACATTTTGTAATCATAATTTCCTTGCACAGGACATGTACTACTGTTTCATGGACATTTCGGGGGTTTTATGAGAAGGTAATTCAAAATGACAGATTGTGCACATATTCCGTTTTTGCTTTTATTTGCTGATCTTATATCATTTATTTCTTATGTTTGTGCTTCATACGGTTCACATAATAGCTTTTATTGGTTATATTTGTGCTTATGCAGTTTTGTTTGATGAATGTGAGAAATTATACATGCATGTGCATAATATGTGTGTGCGTGTTAGCTTGTATATGAAATTTCCACCGAACTTAAGATTATGGAATAGCTCCATCAAATAGCCGCATGTTTGACTTCTTATTCCAACTACATCTTTTTCTGTTCTTTACCTCTATCAAGGAAACCCCTTAGGCCCCAATTTCCTCAACTCTTTGATGTGTTTTGCTCTTTTACTAACTATGCATCCAATGCGTATTCTTTTCTATATATGAATTAAGCTCAGGTTAGGTACTTCGGTCATAGTTGTGGAGTTATAATCATGTCTAAATAGGAACTTTAGATTTATCTTGGAATGTGCATGTGTTAAACTCAAACTTTTGTTAAATTTTTCTTTGTTAAAAGTACTCTGGGGAAACATGCTCGAAATTACCATTTGGTTCAAGCTTTGACATTTTGAGGGCTGTGATGTAGTATGTAATCATATCAGTACAACGATTCTTTGTCTCGATACCCTTTTTATTATATCAAATGCTAATTTTGAGTTGAAGAAAAATGGGTTATTGAAAAAGCAGAAAGAGGGATGTCTTGGAAATTTGAAAATGGGGAAAGAGGGATGCCACTAAGAGAGAAGAAAAATGAAGGGAATAGAGATGTTCTCTATTTTCATGTTCGGTAGGTGTTATGAAAACTTTCCTCGTCATTGTCTTCTTACAAATCTTCCTTCTTATGTGTCTGCAGATCTTCAGGAAATAACTGTCTTAAAGCAAGTAGTTGCTTAAATTTGTTCAATTTTATCCTTGACTTGGACAATATTACAATTCAGTATATTGTTTTCTGGACATATAAAAGTTAAAAGAACCAATAGCCACCATATACTTGCTGTATATTCAGTGTGCCTAGAGCACACAAAATGGTTCACCTTCATTAATTGGTATGTGGTTTCTATCCATAAAAATAGCTTGTGCTAACACTGTTTCCATGAGGGGGATACATATTATTTTCTTTTGCATTCAATGTGCTTTAACTTATCTGGCATCTTGTAAAGGTACATTGTGAAGGGCTGTGTTTGTTTGTCTTTCTCATCCTTGCACATTGACCACATAGATATAATTTGTGGAGGCCATCATTTTCTTTTCGTTGCTGATTGCATGGCTTATGAATGCATACTGATTGGAGTGCTGAAAAAGTATTTTCTTTAGCTCAACTGCTATTTCCTGTTATTAGCTTGGGCATTATTTCCAAAAGCTTGAAGTTTTCCACCAGGTGCATGGGATGATGTCCTTCAGCCACCTCTTCTTGCTAATATTTAGAATAGACTTGCTACCTGTGCTACAATTCTTTTAAATGATATACATGTTTGGGTACGATATTTGTATTTTCAGGCACTACTTGATTGTGAAAGACATAAAACACATGGTGGAGAGCTCAATGTACCCCTTGCTTCCAGCTCAGAGCCCATGAATGTTGACAATCAGGTAAATTGTAACTTCACGTGTTGGTCTGACTTATCAACCTCTTCAGTTGTTGATCAGAGCTTCTGATCTTCTCTTTGCTATCAGACATCATGTTTGTTGTCTATTTACCTTGTTAGAGTGGCTGTTCTTTTTTGGAAGATATCATTGTTCTTCGTTTGTCCAAGTGCATGAAGGGGCTATATCAAGTTTGCTTTCTATTTTTTTTCTGTTCTATCATTATTGTGGATCATGAGTTGTCCTCATATCAAAAAAAAAAAAAAAAAGATGTTAATAAAAGTTCATGATATGTTTCCAATGGTAACTAGGTTAATGAATTATGGGCAACAAACTATACAGGCATAATCCAAATAAACCATCTATGCAGCCTCAACATCCATTTTCACTACCTTTAGGATGTGGGTTCTCTAACATCTTCCCCACCCTTGATTGACCCCTATACCTACTAAATGCAGACTACAAATTCTGATGTCCAATCCCACTGTAATTCTGTTGGTGGTGACTATCTTTTTCAGTATTAAGTCTACTAGCGTAAAAACCTCACCAGTAAAACCACTGGCTGTAACCCTGATTTGTGCTGAAAACTAAAATAGGATAGAAGAAATATTAGACACTGAGCAGTTGGAAGTTTGATCAGAGCTAGTGTTCAACTTGAATTAGATCTAGGTTGACGAGTCATTGCTGTACAAATCTTCTTTTGAAGTAGGATTAGAAAAATATTTTAAATGATGGTGACTCAGATTTTCCCTGCTTGCTTTCATCTTGTTTGCATTATTTATTGGGTTTTGGATGGTGCTGAACCAAAAGTAAGATTATAGGAGGTTGAAAGAATGCAGATGGTATCCTACAAAGATGCTGCAGAGAAGTTGACGTTCTCAGTCCACAACACTCTGTCAATATTGAACATGGGAATTACTCCATCTCTGTTGTGGGCTTGTGGCTTCCATTTACACACCAATATAATTTAAGCATGTTACACTGCTTTTACAATGATCAAGATAATCCTCAGAAGCATAATGTCTTGATTTATAACATGCAATTACTTGATATGAACGTAGCCTGACTGTTTAACATTTTTACCTTGAAGAACTTTGATAGTTAATTATGGTATTATTAATTAATGGAATAAAGGTGATTTTTACCCTTGAACTATTTCAAATAATGCGAATTTACCTTGAACTTTTCTTGGTCCATTTTTCCCCTAAACTATTAGAAATAGTGTGATTTTTCCCTTCTCATGCGACAATCAATCATGTAATGTCATGTGCCATCCAGTTAAATGGTAGAATATGTCCATTTTGATTAGTTTGGGGCAAAAGTTACCTATTTTGGAAAGTATGAGGGCAAAACCCTCTCTATTTCAAATAGTTTAAAGGTAAAAATCAATTAAAAAGGGGCACAATGGAAAAATTGCTTTAGTTCAGATATTTCAGGGCAAAAAATGTCATTATCCCTTAATTTTAATAGTTTAGCAATCCTTGGTTTCCACTTAGCTGCAATTGATGTCTTTACTAACATTCTTTTCACTTGATAATCAGGGATCTGGATCTGGTAGAGCACGGAGGGATGCTGCAGCACGTGCTATGCAGGGTTGGCACTCACGTCTTCTTGGTAATGGAGAAGTTACTGATCCTATTATCAAGGTTTGTCGAGATTATAAGTTTTGTTGTTCTCAAATTTGTTTAATGTATAACTTTTTGTGATTATATCATTGAGATATTACTGTTTCTTGTAGGATAAGAATTCTACATCTTTGCAAAAGCGTGAAAAACAGCTTAAAAGCCTTGGTAATTACTAAAAGCATTACTCTCTGAACTTGTTTGATTATTAATCTTGTAGAAGTTTTAAAGCAGTTCCTCAATTTGAGTTGTAATGATAACTCAGGTTTACTCAAGCGTAAAAAATCAACTGATATGGAAGATGCTGTCAAAGCTGCACGCACCAAATCATCTAAGTTGCAGTTAAGATTCTTCTCACTTAGTTTATTAGGCTTGGCAGCTGGATTTATAGTTGAAAGTGAGGCCTTGATAATTATTATGCAAATAAGCTGATTCAATCAGTTGTTTTGTGGTGTTTTTCACTAGATTGGATGTGGAGGTGGTTGACCTTGGGCCTCCGGCTGATTGGGTGAAGATCAGTGTACAGAAGACAGTAAGTTCTTGCTTCATTAACTTGTTTGAGCAGAAGGCAATAGATCAATTGTGTTGGTTATAACCTGAACTGAAAAATATTATGTCCACAGAAAGATTGTTTTGAGGTATATGCTTTGGTACCAGGACTTCTTCGAGAGGAGGTCAGTATTTCAGATCTTTACGCTGCCGTTTTCCCTTGTATGATTTCAATTACTTTTAGTGGGAATAATTCTGGTGCAATTAGCAAGAAATCATGTAGCAGTTCTAACTTGATTAGAGTAACTAATAAGGAGGTATTGCATTGGCAATTTCTGAGCACTTAATCAATTATTTCTTCAGTTGATTGTAGAAGTTGCAATTGGTGGACACAAGAAAGGATTGCCTTTTGGTTAGCTGTATAAAAACACAAAGAATTGAGGGCCTAGAAAACTTATGATGCCTGAGTTTGCCATGAATACCATTAAGATCACCAATGCCATCATGGTTTAGTTGACTTGCCAGGGAGTCCTTTCCCACTTATTTTCCCATTGAAAATCTACAACAGGGAACATGAGAATGCAGCATATTTTATTATTGAAACGATTTCATCTTTAAAGCAATTTTTTATTTTGCATTAAGCTTTTTCTTTCCTAGTATGCACCCATGCTTGCGTGAGAGGAAAATTGCATATATGACCTTCATTTTTGCTTACGCAGGTGCGTGTTCAATCAGATCCAGCTGGAAGACTGGTGATCAGCGGTGAACCTGAGCATCCAGATAATCCTTGGGGTGTGACAGCTTTCAAAAAGGTTTTGTTCCTTGAGCCTGGAGCAATAAGTTAAAATAAAACAGTCACTATGTTTTATTGATAGAATGGTCAATGAGTTGATATGATTAGTTTGCAATTTCCTTGTGGTGGCCAAGTAGTCCCCTTTATTAATACTTCTGTTTTTAAATTTTTTGTGCCAGGTTGTTAGTTTACCCTCAAGGATTGACCCACATCAAACATCAGCTGTGGTCACCCTACACGGACAATTATTTGTCCGAGTTCCAGTTCAGTAGTCGTAGTAGTAGAGATTGGGAGGCATGAGCATATAAAGATTGTTGAGCTTTGTTCTAATGAGTGGGTATGCTCACGTCTGCAATTTTCAACATTGATTTATGTGGCTTTTAATTTGACCATTTTAATGTCATAATGTTCAATTTACTAGTTAGGCAGCTTTTCTGATAGGTCATATTTGCTTTTCTTTACCTTGTTAATGTTTGATTTTAGATTAGGTTGAATAGATATATTGAAATCGCAGGCACCGTGTTCTTTCCAGCAAGATGCTTCCTTATTTTCCTTGATAATTTTATGCCTCTTTATCAAATTGATGCTTAATGTGAAGATAGGATCTGGCTGATCTGAATTGACTTCTTAGGAAAACTATTTTTGAGAATTGAACTGTTTCAAGAATCGCAGTGAGGTTTAAATTAACTTCATATCGGATAACAAACGAACTGTATGCTTCGATTTCATAAGCTGCCTCCTTTTAAATTGATTAAAAAAATCATTTTTACCCATTAATCATGCAAATAAAAGTAAACAGTAACAAAAAAAAGGGTAATTAGCTCCTTAAAAGGAAGCAGACAATTGGAATTGGTTCAGTGCATACTTGCATTCTAAATTTGCTCGCAGTAGAAAATGAAAATACAAATGCATTGCCTGTGAATTATTGCATGAAAAAGAGAGAAACATAAAATTTCGATTCAAAGAAATACATTTACAAATTTAATATGGATGTCCATAATAACGAAGATGATGATAAATGGTGCAACGATAATTTGCCATGCCGCACGGACAAAATTAAGCCAACGTGAATAATTATATTCGCATTTATGACGATGGTGACAATAATAATGTACAACAATAAGTTATGAAGCCCAATTTTACGAGCAATGACAATGAAACAAACAACAGTTGCGTCATCTAGCAAAAAAGTAATTTTACCACGTTTCTATAGTCACATTATGCCATCGTCAAGCTTGCATCGCCAAGGTGGTCCTTTTATGCACCCATGCCCATCGCAAACACACAAAACTTGGATCTCGGAAATTATGCAACATAGTTAACCCTTTTTTTGGTTCTTTTAACACTGCTCGCCTATCAGGCAGCTTAACTCAAGACAGCAAGTTATTCACGTAACCAGATAATGGGGAAACTTTAACCTGAACTCAAAATTTGCTGGCTTGGCTTTCCTGAATTTTAAGCATAGGATGGTCTTTACGGAGCAGCTGCCATTGATGCCAAGTCCAGCTCTTCATCAGAATCAATCACATCCTCATAGTCATAATAGGCATTCACCTGCAATGGAGAATAAACCAACAATCATATAATAAAGCAGAAAACAGAAGACATTCTATTCACAGATCATATATAGACTTCAGTTCTGCTTATTATCCTTAGCAAGGGAAATCACGGGTGATTAGTATAAGATTTAAGATTCATTCCAGTGATTGTAGAATAGGATCTGTACCTCTGGTCTTGGACAAGTTGCTTCAAAACTGTGGAATTGTGGCTCATCAAAATTAGGTGCTTTTAAGACTATATATGCCCCTTTATTTTTGTATCTCTCTTCAGTTGCCTGTGTAGAAGATACAATAATTTGTTTGCACAATATAATTTGTCAGAAGACGGAAAACAAAACAAACTGATCAACGTCAATTAATATGAAATACATTAGCTTCACCTCTTAACACCCTCCTCTACTGTTTTCAACTTATTTCTAATCATCTAATCCAACAAAGTTATTTTTAATCAACTCAAACTTAAAACTAATATTTGACCAAGGAGAACTATACTTGACCAGTTTGAAGTCGGTCTCTGCAACAAATTATCCAATTTCATCCCTTCTTACCCATTCTTTCACGCAATTTGTGAACAGACAACTGAATATTCATTGTCCTAAGATATGGCAACCACAAGTTTTAAGTAAAAAGGGCATATAGACATTAATCTAACATTTATTCTTCGAGAAGAAACCAAAAGCAGTAATCATATATGGGTTAGGTTTCAGTTAACAATACGGTCCACAATTTATCATTCGAGGAAGATAAGTAACAATGCCCAACAAACACAATACAAACCTACATTTATTAACCACTCATGTTTCCATCAGCAGAGCATGTGGACAATGGCCACAGTGTAGCTAATATGAATGGCTGATATCTTAAAAAATTGTTTCGCCTCAATATTTGCCCTATGGTTTTATCCATCCCAGCCTATCTCTTGTACTTGTGTCTTTATTGACTTGCAAGTTTGAGTTCTAGCAGAGAAAAATCATGTTATCAAACTTAAATTTTAAGAGATGCTACAAGTAAAACTTCCAATTCCATCACAGCACATTTCCTTCTCTTTTCCCATTTTCCATGCATCCAATAAATAGTAGTGGATCATGAAACATTTAATGGAGGAATTCAGAGAAAAAAGCACCGTTCACAAACTGATAATGGACTGATTAAGGCTGACATTTGATGACTTTTAAGTGACTGAAAATTGAGATGTCAACTGCAGCTTTTGAATTGAAAATGTCAAACACAGAATTGGGGTTTTTGTTTTTGTTTCAAAGGGGTAGCTAATATAAGAAAACTTAAATGGCATTAGGTACCAAAGAGAGAATCAGAATGGGTGACATGAAGGGAAGTGATCAGAAGTGAATAAATTGAGTAAAAAATCTGTTAGGTGCACCAAACACTGCCCATGGCACTATAGCCCTTAAACGTAACGAGGAGAAGAATCTCATTGGGAACACTTGCCTTTAACCTGGAAGTAGAATAACTAAAACTACATTATCAAAGTCTAAGGCAATAACAGTAGTAGGCTGCCATTGATGTACTTCTTTTTCTTACAGGAATAAGGATTGCTGAACAATTGACTCGTATATAACAGAAGCAGAATTCTTCATTAGTACACAATTCTAAACTCAACTGAAGTCGTTAAAAATCAAGAAATGCATGAGTAACTCTAATCTCTCAAGTAACTGAAAGATCATTTAGCATAAGATGATTAAAGACTGCGATGAAACTTGTGTGCCATCTTCTTAACAAAACATAGATTAGTTCTCCTGATAGGACATGAATTTTAGAGCATAACAGTCTTTCACTTCAGATTAATGAGAAATATATAAGAACATCGAAAAAGTCAAGTTTGAACCCCCAAACATTTGTTCATATTTGAAGATCACACCCACGTGGTGGCGATATATCCAATTAGAAATTAGTTACCATCTTGATGAAAAAGAAAACCAAAGACACGGGATGCACATATGGACCCTAAACATTATAAATGTCAAATCTCTTCCCAATGAATAAAATACCACACTAGCATCAAGCGATTTGAAGTATTAACCCAAATGATGCAACATCTTATCCTTTTTATTAAGATGATGGACGTATATACAAAAGCTGAAAAGAGTACATTATCAAAAAAGGAAGATCGCAAAGATACCTGAAATTGTGGGTAGTCTGGTGCGCTGAACACAGTAATTAGTTTTCCTGATTCTACAACATGATCAATGGTATATCCTTCATCCATTCCTGCAAGGCCTGGCCGCTTTTCTCTTGCATCAGGACCTTCATGGGATCTGATAATTAGCTAAGGCAGAAGAAGAAACCATGATCCTTTTATCAGTAATATAATGGCAACACCAGCTTATTACAAGAATAATTGCTGCAATCCAGACAACAAGAAATATATATATATATATATATATATATATATATATATATATATATATATATATATATATATATATATATATATATATATATATATATATATATATATATGGGTTCCAAAGCTCAGATGTAAAGTAAAACAGAACCATTTTCCCATTTTTGTTAATAAAAAATTGCCAAAAGTGCGTCCAAGATAGCTAGCAGAACAATCAACATATAATAAAACCTGGACAGCTACAACTAGTGGCACGCATAGAAAAGAGCAGGCATCTTCAAAATGTTATTTTTTCTGCATCATGCAAGAATTCCAACCTTATCATAGTTCAAATTTGGAGCACAAAAGCTAATGTACAGTCTCAACATCCTAGACTTAGAAACTCATATCACCATTTATAGAGAAACAAAACAGCCAAAATGGTCCAATTGCATGCTGAAGCAATAAGAAAGTATAAGAAAATTAGTTGACTTGGAGAGAATTAGAATTTGGCATAACCTTTAGCTGGAAATTTTTCAAAAATTCTTCAGTGCAATCAGGTCCCCACAGCAGACCAATGCCTCTCTCTTTGTTTGGTGAAATTCCAGGTTTCATTGTTGGATCGGACCACAAAACATCACCAGGAATCAGGTTCAAACCTTCCCATGGAGGGTCAAGAACTGATCTTCGAGCTTTGGACAATTCCTCAAAAGAACCAAGTGATAGAGGGGCGCTCTCAGGCTTAAAAATTAATCTTCTGTTCTTCTTTCCTTTTGCTCTCTTTGATGGGTTGATAGATACACTGCGGAAAAGTCCTCCATGAGCAGTATATACATGGCCAGCTATAACAGAGGCCAAAGGAAGCCCTTCGAAGCATCCCAAACACTTCCTATACACATGCTTACCTTTATCGCCATATTTTGTCAAAACCTCCTTCTCAAAGCCATAAACAGATGTGCAATACTTGGATTCATGATTGCCACGGAGTAGATACACCCTTTGTGGCACAAACACCTACCAAGATCATCATCCCATTATATATTTGATAACTAAGAAAAAAGAAAGGCCAATTTTGAGCATTAATAAAAGGTCCGTGTCAATGTAAAATTAAGTTAATCATAAAATTACTCATCAAATGTTCATTGCATAAAGCTACCATTACCTCAATGCAATAGTGCCTTAACAACATGATGCATGATATGGGCTCATTGTCTTAAATTTCAAGTTATTCACAATTAGATTAAGAAAATAATATGGTACACAATTAAACCTTTTTATTCCTTGATTTAAAATGAAAAAGAATATTACTCCTCCCAGATTAATAAGATTGCATTTTTTTTCAAAAAAAGGAAAAAAAAAAAGCTCTCTTTTTAACTCATAACAATCAGATTATCAGATGCATTGCAGTTTGGAAGTCATCATCATATAATATACTATTTGAGCAATAGAGCCACTTTTTCTAGCATTCCACACATTTGCTGCATTAATGCAGATAATGAAATCCATAAACTTTAAGCTCTTCATAAAACTACTGAGGACAGATAATGAAGAGAGCAACTAGGGTCAAGGAAAGATATATAAATTAGTGATCGTTTGACGTGCAAATCTGCCAGTGATGAGTGATGGTGACATAGAGAAGCAGCTGAATTTAGAGAAAAAGAGAAAGATAGATACCTTCCAAGCAAGTAAGAGCAAAAAGGTCTCAAGGCCCCAAGCGCCTCGGTCAACATAATCGCCATTAAAGACGAAGAATCTGTTATCAGCAGGAAATCCAGCATCGCGAAGGAGAAAAAGGAGGTCATGTAATTGACCATGAACATCTCCAACTACAACAACGGAGGAATCAGGAATGGAAAGACAATCGTCAATCCTAAGACAATTAGGTTCCTTGTGAAGGATCTTTGAAGCAGTGAGGACAAGAGAGTCAAAGACGGAAACAGGTAAAACAGAGGGGAATTCCGAAGGAGAAACATTTCTTGAAGACCACTCTAAGGCAGAGGTGAAATATTGAATCCAATCCAGAGTGAGTTGGCCATCAGAAGGCCAATAGATGGGGATCTCAACAGGAGGTGGAGATGCAACGGCGGAGGTGGTGGTGAGTTCATCAGGTGAATTATCGGTTGTGATTTGGTGAGGAATTGGTGATGATGAAGAATCTGATGACATTGAGAAGAAAAAGAAATAAAATATATGAATAAATATGTTTGAAAACCCCTAAAAAATGAACTAAAGACAGATCGAGTGCAGAGTGGTGATAGCTAAAGGAAGATGCAAGAAATTGGAGAGGGCTCTCAACTCTTTCTTGGGGGGAACCGATAAATCAATAGCGCAAGGCATTAATTGGATGGCGTGGGATAAGATATGCCAGCCAAAAAAGACAGGCAGTCAAGGCTTTCGTTCTTTCAAAGACTTTAATCTTACTTTTTCTCGAGAAACGATGCCGGAGGTTACTTACGGATGGAGCTTCTTTGATGGCAAAAATTCTTAAGGCTGGATATTATCGAGAGTGCAATTTATGGGAGGCAAAGCTTGGTGCAAATCCAAGTTATACATGGCGAAACATCATCTATGCTGGAGACTAGATAAAGCCTGGCTGTAGGTGAAGGGTACGAAATGGAAAAATTATAAATGCTTTGATGGATCCTTGGTTGTCAGACACCTCATATCCCTTTCTCACTACTCAGCTTGATAGTTCCGGGGACAAGTTAAAGGTTAGTGATTTGATGGTCAACAATTCTTCGAGTTGGAATTACTCTCTTGTTAATTCTCTGTTCAATCATAGGGACTGCATTCTTATTTACAAGATACCCATAAGCCGGTGCAACAATGAAGATCGGTGGTAATGGGGTCTGGATAACTCGGGTATATATACTGTTAAGAGCGGTTACAAATTAATTCATTCTAGAACCTGTCCCTTCTCTGATGCTATTCTTTCAATCGATTGGAAAAAAACTCCAGAATTTTGTATCCTGAACAAAATTAAGCATTTCTTTTGGCATGCTCTCCATTCGTGCCTTCCAGTCCGTGCAATTTTGACTTCCAAAGGGGTTGAAGTAAATCACGCTTGCCCTTTTTATGGTATCGAGACAGAATCCATCTTGCACATCTTAATTGATTGTAATTTTGCTAGAGAAGTTTAGAATAAATCTATAATGGGTCGCATTCGAGGTAATGTAACTGACATTTTGCAGTGGTTTAAGTTAATTGCTTCATGTCTTGATCTGGAAAGGTGTGGGATTG
This sequence comes from Excoecaria agallocha, assembly GCA_037975025.1. Lineage (NCBI taxonomy): Eukaryota > Viridiplantae > Streptophyta > Magnoliopsida > Malpighiales > Euphorbiaceae > Excoecaria > Excoecaria agallocha. The sequence continues at coordinate 45,884 of JBBPFJ010000709.1, read as the reverse complement.
CTATTGTAATCTGCTAGGCTATTTGGAAAAGTAATAAATGAGCTTATTTGGAATAAGTTTAGGCTTTCTTCTTCGGCTATTTTTTCCATGCCAGAGGCTGTTATTAATGAATGGAAAGCAGCTCATGGGTCAGATGGAGCTCCTCAGATAAGGCCTTCGATCGTTTATGTGAAGTGGTCACCCCCTCCTAAGGACTTCTTGAAGCTGGACACAGATGCAGCTCTGTTCTCTGCCTTTTCCCAAACCGCACTGGCGTTTGTTGCGAGAAATCATCATAGAGACTTCGTTGCAGCAAAATGCAGAACCTTTCGTCGTATCTTTGATCTTTTAGTAGCTGAAGGCTTTAAGTTGGCTAGCTCAAGCTGGCAAATATCTCTTTGGCTTTGATTGAAACATATTCCCAACTTGTGTCATCAGGCTTCAGTGTCTAATTCTGTATTTGTCTGGCTCGTTACCTAAAATCCGTTTTGTATTTGTGAAAAGACTTGCGAATGTTGCTGCCTATGCTTTAGCTAAAACTGCTTTGCCAGATATTGTGACTTGAGACATGTCCCCTCCTTTATGCATTGTTCTACTTCTTTTGGCTGATTATTCTTAATAAAGTTATCTTATTAAAAAAAAAAAAAAAAACAAACTTATTTCACTTGCAAGATTACTTAATTCCTATTCTTTAAGCTCAAACCGGACCTAAGCTCCTATATGACCATTTCTATTAATTGAAAAACACTTATAAAAATAACGTTACTTGATAAAATTTATAAACGGTAACGTAATATTAATGCTTCAACTTATTCAATACAACTAATGCAAATATTGTATAAAAGGTAGGCCCTATAACCTAACCTATTTCTCTTTTATTTTATTTTTTTCCTTAATTAAAAATACTAACTTTTCTATAGTTTTTTCAAGATACATTTGGTTTAGTTTTTAGCTTAATTTTTGTCCTAAAAACTGCTATTTGCCTATTTCAAATACTCCATCTTAAAGTCTCATCGGCTAATTCATTCTTATTCTGTATTCAGATTATATTTATCTTTAATTAATTATAATTTTATCAATTATTTACATCAATATTTTTCTATAAATAATACTAAGAAGAATAATAATAATTATTATAAGAATAACAAATCAAATATGCGTATATATACTTGTAATATTATATAATAGAATATATATAATTCATATATTCAATTAAATTATATTCATAATGATAATTTAACAATAGCAAAATTTTTATCAAACATTTATAATATTTTATTTATATTTGTTTCAGTTATATAAATAATACTGAGTGAAAGGAGCTCTAATCATTTAAGTAATTAATTTTGAATTCGAATTTTTATGAATGAAGCAAATTTTACTAGAAAATTTTTTTATAATTACGTCTGACAGTAATTCGAGTAGAAATTAATTTAAATATATTATGACTTAAAAATATTTTCTAGCATTTTGGGCTTGCTTAAGATACGGCGCTAAAAAAATAGCACTAATGATCAAAAACCAAGTTTCTCCCGTGTTTATCATCTTTTTAGTTCTATCGATGGTCAAAGCAATCATCAAACTATTTTTTTCATGTTGATTGTTGTCAAGGATATACAGATTGCTTTGATATTTCGCTTTATTGGTAACATTTTCTTCTCTCTCAAATTACTACAGAACAAATTGCATATATTGTCCATCCAACCAAAAAAAAAAAAAGAAATATAAATATCTCATCATAAAATTTCATAATTAATCAATAATTAAAATCGTGATTTCTGAATGGAGAAGGATAAAATTGCGCCGTCTACAGCTGGAGCACTACGCACAGACAGCCAATTATCTGCACACAAAATTGGCAAAATGCTAATAAATTAATAAGTTATCGAGCCGTAAACAAGATTTGTTGTTAGGTCATAGCTGATAAAAATAAAAATAAAAAATAACATAGCGAATAATCTTTTTAATAGTATACTCACTGAAGTACATCAATTTAATTAATTAATAGTTAATTAGCGAGTTATTGTAAGATTAAGATATATAAAAATGGCCGACCAAACTCTCCAGGTTAAAAGCCTGTGGGTTAATCCCCTTATCCCCACTATCTTAAAACACTGATGCCTGCAACTGTGAACTTAATCATTATAATAACAACGATTACTGAATTTATGATTAATGCTTATATATTACTATAAATAAATTAAACAAAACATATATCCAGACCGTCAACCAAATCAGTGGCAATTTATTTATTTTGCAAGTTACAATACAATGATATAAACTTGTGACTAATGTCACTAAGCAATTAATTATTGATAACCGGACTTCCTCCAATAAGTCGTGAAGGAATATGACATGGTATGATAATCATGATAGCACAGCGGAAAAATAAAAATTTTATCATGCATACCATACATATCCAAAACTAGGAACGAAAACATGCAATTTTAGAGTTTTGAAACTTACAACTTTAGATGCACTTCAAGACTTGATTTTGATGATGACCAGCAACTAAGATGAATTTATTTACCTTAGATCTTCACCACCAATGCCAAAGGAACAGCCTTTATGTCACTCCTCTCTATGTTCACACACACTTGCAAAGATAGCTTAAAATCAAGAGTGCTAGCTCTATATTTGTGTATTAGGCAATGGAATTGTTTGAAAAACACAAGAACTCATCTTGTTCTTTCTTCTTTGGTTTTCTATGTTAGTCACCTTCCATGAGAGAATTAAGAGCAAAAGGAATCTCTACCAATCCCACTAATAGTCTCATGGCTAAAAGAGAGAAGAAGAATAAAAGTGGCACCCACCATTATTCCTTTAATTCATTTAATATATATCACTTACTTTAGTCATGTGTGAGTGCCTTAAATTAGGTAGCAATTTCAGCCACTAACACTTAATAATTAAGAGATATATATTTTAATTTAAATTCTATTAGAATTTAAATTCAAATGGCATCATTTAGCTAATCAAAACAAACTTACTTAACTAAGGTAATTAGTTGCCAAATTTAACTAGGATTCCTAGTTTAAACTTTGGTTACTTTAATTCCCTCTCAAGTATTATATTTTGATTAAATATAATTTAGGATTTAATACTCAATTAACTTAATTATACATAGATAATTAATCAATTGAAATTAAACCTAACACATGCCAGTAAATTTCTCTCGTAACCAATTGTTAACAGTAAAAATCTGTTCACCCATTGCATGCATTAATTTGACTTTAAATAAAAGTCTAAATTAATTTCCAATACAATTTTAAGCCCAGTGCTTTATGTGCGATCCTATAGGTCCATTTAATATTGGCAATGAATTAATAAAAATTAATTCAAAGGCTATATATATTCTCTAGCAAGATATTATAGCATTCCAAATTAAACGAAAATGCAAATGGCATTTAGTGACCTAATGCAATTTTGCATAATCCCTTACCCTTAAATATCAGAATTAATATAAGGCATGAAACTAGTCATCCTTATATATATTAATTCCTTTCTTGATATTCCAGTGATACTGAACTCTCAGATAAATAATGATTACTCATTATTTCATCTCGGTATGGCCATACACTTCTCAGTTCACTGATCAAGTGGCCGATGATATTTTCTCTCTTATCGAGAGGGGTAATCCCTTCACTTCTCTCATGCTCTCTAACATAAATCAATGCATACCCAATCATACCCGTACTTGTCACTCTGTTACGAGCACGTTAGGTGTATGTCAAAGTACACAGTAATTCATAAAGAGTTTCATAGAGATTTCAGGTCTAAGAACTCCGATACAAAACTTGCATATGAGAAACACTTATGACTTGTACCATGTAGTGTTCTCATGAGCGGATCGAATCCAGATACCATGTTCTTTAACATGTATCTATGATCTCTGATTGACACTCTTGTCCTAATGATCCGTAAGACAGGACTCATAGCATCAGAGAGAGCATACTAGTCTTAATTCATTTGTTATTCCCATAACAATGACTGACTAGGGATATTTAGAATGATGTCTCATTTGTTTCAAGGTCTTACAATCCATGTGCCTCACACATGATAACTTAAACCGAAACGACATTCTTGGATAGTTTTATCAATTGATATGCACAGGAATACAAAAGATAAAACTAATGCCTCATTTTATTAATTTCAAGTGTTTCGTTACAATGCATTGGGGCTAGGGCTTACACTAACAATCTCCCACTAGCACTAGTCCCAATTGGGCATAGCCCTAAGACCGAACGCTCTCAAATGAGCTTCGTGCAGATTTGGACGTAACTGTTTCGTCAAAGGATCTGCTACATTGTCTTCACTTGATATCTTGCTAACCTTGACGTCCCCACGATCAATGATTTCTCTGATCAAGTGGTACCTTCTGAGTATGTGTTTGGATTTCTGGTGTGACCGGGGCTCCTTGGCCTGTACAATGGCCCCGTTATTGTCACAGAAAATTTCTAATGGATCTAGGACGCTTGGGACCACTCCTAATCCATTAATGAAATTTTTAATCCAAACAGCTTCTATTGCAGCCTCACTTGCTGCAATATACTCAGATTCTGTAGTTGAGTCGGCAACGGTTTCTTGCTTCGAGCTTCTCCAGCTGACAGCACCACCGTTGAAAACAAAAACAAACCCAGATTGCGATCTAGAATCCTGAGTGCTGGTCTGAAAAGCAGCATCGGCATAACCTTGTATGACGAGCTCTTCTTGACCACCATACACCAAGAAGTGATCCTTAGTCCTTCGCAGGTACTTCAGGATCCCTTTTACAGCAGACCAGTGCTTCTCACCAGGGTCTTGCTGAAACCTACTGGTTATACTCAGTGCATGAGCAACATCCAACCTAGTACATAACATAGCGTACATGATAGATCCAATAGCAGATGCATATGGGATTCTACTCATGTTGTCCCTTTCCTCTTTGGTTTTAGGGCACTGTTCTTTAGTCAAAGGAACTCCCAAAGCCAAAGGTATGTATCCTTTCTTTGAGTCTCCCATACTAAAATGCTTTAGTACTTTGTCTATGTACTTTTCTTGACTTAGTCCCAAAAGCCGATTCGATCTATCTCTATAGATTCGAATACCAAGTATTGTCTCGGCTTCACCTAAGTCTTTCATTGAGAAACATTTTCCCAACCATTGCTTAACCTTTTGCAATGTTGGAATGTCATTTCCAATGAGAAGGATGTCGTCCACATATAGGACTAGAAACACTACTATGCTCCCACTAACCTTCTTGTACACACAAGGCTCATCTTCGTTCTTGATGAAGTCAAAATCTTTGACTGCTTCATCAAAACGAAGATTCCAACTTCGGGATGCTTGCTTTAATCCATAAATGGATTTTTGAAGCTTGCAAACCTTCTTAGGATGCTTGGGATTGACAAAACCTTCAGGCTGTGTCATATACACATCCTCAAGTAAATTTCCGTTGAGGAAAGCAGTTTTGACATCCATTTGCCATATCTCATAATCATGATATGCAGCTATGGCAAGCAAGATCCTAATGGACTTGAGCATGACTACAGGCGAAAAGGTCTCGTCATAGTCTATACCATGAGTTTGTCGAAAACCTTTTGCTACTAGTCTACCTTTGTAGGTCTTATCAGCTTTTAGTTTGAATAACCACTTGCATTCAATTACCTTAGCACCTTCCGGTGGATCAACCAAGGTCCAAACCTGGTTATCGTACATTGATTGCATCTCGGATTTCATGGCTTCAAGCCAATTATCCGAGTTTGGGCTTTCAATAGCTTCTCGGTAGGTAGTAGGATCCTCACGATCTACTAACTCAATAGTGTCATTGTCAGTGATTAGAAATCCATATCTCTCAATCTCCTGACGTACCCTACCAGACCTTCTAGGTACTTGTGTAATGGGTTCTTGTTCCATAACTGGTTGTGAACTTGATCCCATTTCCAACTCATCCTCTATAGGAGTTTGTGGCACTTGAATTTCTCCAAATTCTACTTTACTCCCACTGTCTTTCTTGAGAAGGAACTCCTTTTCCAAGAAAATAGCCTTGCGAGCAACAAATACTTTGTTCTCGGCTTTTGAGTAAAAGTAGTATCCCTTTGTTTCTTTGGGATAACCCACAAACAAGCAGACAGTCGATTTGGACTCTAGTTTGTCAGATGTTAATTTCTTAACATGTGCTTCACAGCCCCAAATCTTGAGAAAAGACATATTGGGTTCTTTCCCAGTCCATACCTCGTATGGTGTCTTCTCAACTGCTTTAGTTGGAGTACGGTTCAATAGAAACGCGGCAGTTTCTAATGCATAACCCCAAAAAGAGATAGGAAGATTAGCTTGACTCATCATAGATCGAACCATGTCCAACAGAGTTCGATTTCTCCTTTCGGACACACCATTCCATTGCGGTGTTCCAGGAGGAGTGAGCTGTGAAATAATTCCACACTCTTTTAGATGATCATCAAACTCTTGGCTTAAGTATTCGCCACCTCGATCTGATCGAATGGCTTTTATACTTTTGCCAAGTTGGTTTTCTACTTCGTTCTTAAACTCTTTGAATTTCTCAAAAGTTTCAGACTTGTACTTCATTAGATAGACATAGCCATATCTACTGAAGTCGTCTGTGAAAGTCACGAAGTAGCTAAAACCACTTCTAGCTTGTGTACTTAATGGTCCACATACATCGGTATGTATTAGTTTCAATAAGCCATTAGTCCTTTCACCTTTCTTGTTAAAAGGACTCTTTGTCATTTTTCCATACAAACATGGCTCACATGTGTCATAAGATTCTAAGTCAAATGACCCAAGCACTCCAGTTTTGTGGAGTCTTGAAATGCATTTTTCGTTTGCATATCCTAAACGACAATGCCAGAAGTAAGTAGGGTTTAATTCGTTTGATTTAACCCTCTTTGTATTAATGTTGTATATAGACTCTTTGTTTTGTAAATCAAGGATATAAAGACCATTTTGCAACATGGCATTGCCATAAGAAATGCCTTCGCGACGAATATGAGCATTGCCCTTTTTAATAACAAAATCAAATTCATCATTATCCAAACATGAAACTGAAATAATGTTTCTGCTCATAGCAGGCACATAATAACAATTATTCAAAACAATACAAAGTCTGGAAGGTAAAGTGAGGTGATAGTCGCCTATCTCCATGGCAGCAACTCGTGCTCCATTCCCCACACGGAGGTCCACTTCATTCTTCCCAAGTAACCACCTATTTCTTAACCCCTGCACATTTGAACAAATGTGAGAACCACAACCGGTATCCAATACCCAAGTGGTAGAAATAGAAAGGTTAACTTCAACAACAAAAATACCAGAACTGGACGCCTTGGCTCCATTCTTCTTTTGTTCTTCCTTAAAGAGAGCGCAATTCTTCCTCCAATGCCCTATCTTGTTGCAATGGAAGCAAGTGCTCTCACTCTCTTTGAGCTTTGGTGCCTTGGGCTTGGATTGGGCTTGAGGTGCACTCCCAACTGTCTTGGGTTTTCCCTTTCCTTTTCCCTTTCCCTTAGCAGGTCCCTTCTTAATTCCCTTTTGAACCATTAGCACGGGATTGGTTTTTCGAATGTTCTCTTCAGCATTCTTAAGCATCCCATGAAGCTCAGTGACTGACTTGTTCATAGCATGCATGTTATAATTCATCACAAATGGATCATAAGCAGCAGGCAATGATCCTAAGATCAAGTCAGTGGCCAATTCCTTTGGCACTTGTACCTCAAGCTTCTCAAGAGTATCAAGATACCCTTTCATCTTGAGTACATGGGTACTAACAGGAGTACCCTCTGCCATCTTGCAAGAAATTAAAGCCTTTGTTGTCACGAACCTCTCGTGACGAGCTTGTTCTTGGAACATCTCCTTGAGGTGCACCATGATCGCATAGGCCTCTTGGTCCATAAATTGCTTTTGCAATTCAGGCACCATAGTGGCTAGCATCAAACAGGTCACATCATTAGAGTCACTCTTCTTGGTCTCAAAAGTTTCCTTTTGAACCGCAGAGGCGTTCCTTCCTGGTTCTTCAGGCAAGGGTGCATCCAAAACATACGACTTCTTCTCTTGCTTAAGAACTATTCTTAAGTTTCGAGACCAGTCTATGAAATTGGTGCCATTTAATTTGTCCTTTTCAAGGACCGATCGCAATGAGAAATTGTTATTTGAAGATGCCATTTTCAATCTACAATAAAATTTAGCAAGATTAAATGAGGTCTTATTAATGATCCCACAAACCGAATTAATATCCCCATAAATAATTCGCGTTAGTGATTTAATGTGGGCCAAGATCCACTTTTCACAACAACTTATTAGTCAAGCTGAGCCTGTACACCTAATAAGTTAAGTTACTTAGGTAGGAAAAACTCCAATCATGTCTCGTACATGACTCTTGGATCAAATGGGCTAACATCAAACAATGTTATAGCACAAACCCATTTATAAGTTGCCTAGGTCCGAGCATCCCATTCCATGTTAAGTCCAACCTACATTCACAACCCATGCCTCACAAAGATAATCGGGCGCATCTAGGACTCCTAGTCTACGTGACCGATGATCGATGCCTTGACATGTTTCGAATTAGGAAGGCAACTTTGTGACTTACTATTTTTAGGGATTCATTTTATTACGGCTTACATGGCATACGATTTGTCATCCATACATAGCATGCATATATATATAATTGCATAAAGTAAAGCGTGACAAACATGGGCCCAAAAACCTACAACTAAGATTCTATACTATTACATAAGAATCTTCGAGTTGGGCTTCTCCACTTCGGTGGGCTTCGTCTTGATTTACAAAGTCTTCAAATAAATTCTATTCTAAGAAATAAATGAAACTTTTACAATAAAATATAATGGCACGCAGGCCATATTTAATTACAAAAACCCAGGGCCCATGAATGCACCATGCATATCCATTCATCACACCAAACAAGCAAATAAATATACATAGCATTCATGGATCAGACAAAGTCCAATTTTAATCAATTTAGCCAAGCCCATTAATGGAAATTGTGTACTTGAACCTTTAAGAGAAGACCCCATGATGGGCCTGGGCCGAAACCCAATGGAATAAATCCTCTTATTGAATAAGTTCTCTTAAAAGCCCAAAACACAAACTAGTTAGATTTGTGCCATAAATCAACTCTAGTATAATTTCCAATTTTGCCATTTTTAATTTTATGTCATACAGCCCATAAACATTAAAAATATATATAATATGTACCAACATGAATTAAACATAAAATCATGAAGAACATATATATAATAGCCGGCATTCATCCAAAACAAACAAACAACAAAAACTAGTTGTTTAATGCTTATGTAATGCCATGAAATGCACAAACATTTAAATCAATTTTATGAGTCATTTAAAAAACTAAATAAGTCCATAAACATTGATTTAATATTCTGTACCATTTAAATCTAAATGTGTTTTTTTACCATTTTAATCAAAACAAAGCAAACAATGTTGATTAAACATGTAACAAACACAAACTAGTCATTGTTTTAAGTGATTTTAAAATTAATCAATTAAATTGTCATGGACCAGAATTAAAACCAAATTTAAAATATGTCCAGACCTGATATTTAATCTTTAAAAATCACTTACAAATATGCCAAAATCAATTTTACATTTAATTTTGAAAACTAGTTGTTAAACTAGCAATTTACATGCCAACTAGCACCTAGTTTCATAATTAACATGTACCATCAGGTATAAATAATTAAATCTGACCATTACCAGCCCTAATAACATCTTAGGACAGTATATTAACATGTCATATTAATTATAATACCTATCTAATCAATTAAAATCGTTTTTACACCAAAACAATGCAAAAAACTCAAAACAGAAAATTTCAGATTTGCATGTTTTCAAAATAACGATTTTTAATTAATTTTTTCATGCATCTAAAGCACTAAAATAAGCATGTCTAGGCTCTGATACCACTGAAGGAATATGACATGGTATGATAATCATGATAGCACAGCGGAAAAACAAAATTTTTATCATGCATACCATACATATCCAAAACTAGGAACGAAAACATGCAATTTTAGAGTTTTGAAACTTACAACTTTAGATGCTCTTCAAGACTTGATTTTGATGATGACCAGCAACTAAGATGAATTTATTTACCTTAGATCTTCACCACCAATGCCAAAGGAACAGCCTTTATGCCACTCCTCTCTATGTTCACACACACTTGCAAAGATAGCTTAAAATCAAGAGTGCTAGCTCTATATTTGTGTATTAGGCAATGGAATTGTTTGAAAGACACAAGAACTCTTCTTATTCTTTCTTCTTTTGTTTCTATCTTAGTCACCTTCCATGAGAGAATTAAGAGCAAAAGGAATCTCTACCAATCCCACTAATAGTCTCATGGCCAAAAGAGAGAAGAAGAATAAAAGTGGCACCCACCATTATTCCTTTAATTCATTTAATATATATCACTTACTTTAGTCATGTGTGAGTGCCTTAAATTAGGTAGCAATTTCAGCCACTAACACTTAATAATTAAGAGATATATATTTTAATTTAAATTCTATTAGAATTTAAATTCAAATGGCATCATTTAGTTAATCAAAACAAACTTACTTAACTAAGGTAATTAGTTGCCAAATTTAACTAGGATTCCTAGTTTAAACTTTGGTTACTTTAATTCCCTCTCAAGTATTATATTTTGATTAAACATAATTTAGGATTTAATACTCAATTAACTTAATTATACATAGAAAATTAATCAATTGAAATTAAACCTAACACATGCCAGTAAATTTCTCTCGTGACCAATTGTTAACAGTAAAAAATCTGTTCACCCATTGCATGCATTAATTTGACTTTAAATAAAAGTCTAAATTAATTTCCAATACAATTTTAAGCCCAGTGCTTTATGTGCGATCCTATAGGTCCATTTAATGTTGGCAATGAATTAATAAATTAATTCAAAGGCTATATATATTCTCTAGCAAGATATTATAGCATTCCAAATTAAATGAAAATGCATATGGCATTTGGTGACCTAATACAATTTCGCATAGTCCCTTACCCATAAATATCAGAATTAATATAAGGCATGGAACTAGTCATCCTTATATACATTAATTCATTTCTTGATATTCCAGTGACACTGAACTCTCAGATAAATAATGATTACTCATTATTTCATCTCGGTATGGCCATACACTTCTCAGTTCACTGATCAAGTGGCCGGTGATATTTTTCTCTCTTATCGAGAGGGGTAATCCCTTCACTTCTCTCATGCTCTCTAACATGAATCAGTGCATACCCAATCATACCCGTACTTGTCACTCTGTTACGAGCACGTTAGGTGTATGTCAAAGTACACAGTAATTCATAAAGAGTTTCATAGAGATTTCAGGTCTAAGAACTCCGATACAAAACTTGCATATGAGAAACACTTATGACTTGTACCATGTAGTGTTCTCATGAGCGGATCGAATCCAGATACCATGTTCTTTAACATGTATCTATGATCTCTGATTGACACTCTTGTCCTAATGATCCGTAAGACAGAACTCATAAGATCAGAGAGAGCATACTAGTCTTAATTCATTTGTTATTCCCATAACAATGACTGACTAGGGATATTTAGAATGATGTCTCATTTGTTTCAAGGTCTTACAATCCATGTGCCTCACACATGATAACTTAAACCGAAACGACATTCTTGGATAGTTTTATCAATTGATATGCACAGGAATACAAAAGATAAAACTAATGCCTCATTTTATTAATTTCAAGTGTTTCGTTACAATGCATTGGGGCTAGGGCTTACACTAACAATATATATATACATATATATATATATACATACATACATACATATACATATATATATATACATGTATGTATGTATATGTGTTTATATATATATATATATATATGTACATATGTACATATATATATGTGTGTGTGTGTGTGTATACATATGTATATATGTATACATACATATGTATATATGTATACATATGTATATATAGATACACACACACACACACACACACACACACATATATGTGTGTGTATCTATATATACATATGTATATATGTATACATACATATGTATATATGTATACATACATATGTATATATGTATACATATATATGTATATATATACATATGTATCTATATATAGATACATATGTATATATATACATATATATGTATACATATATACATATGTATGTATACATATATATATATGTATGTATACATATATATATATATATATACGTATATATATATATGTATGTATATACGTATATATATATATATGTATGTATATACGTATATATATATATATACACACACATATACACACACACACATATATAAAAACACATATACATACATATATATGCACACACACTTTATCGGTAAAGTAAATTTTGTAGTCACCACTAAGTTGCAAGCTTAGAGCGTGATTGTTTTCCATTTGCAGGTTAAAGGAAATATACTTAGACTGGCATGGGGAAAAAATCCACGAGTTCACTAATACTTGAAGAATATTTAAGTTTAGATGAGAGAGTTCTACGAAGATGCTATTGGTATGTGTTATAGGTTTTTCATTAACTCGATTTGGCATGTACACGGATAAGGTTTAGTTTGTATTTATTTATTTTATGTAAAAAAATAAAGTTATCATAGCTTTATTATAATTATGTTGTAAATTGTTTTAGATATCTTGATCAACATAATTTCTTATAATATTAAACATGATAAGTTATAATCTTGATTGATCGATTATTTTCAAAAGTATGGAAAATTTTTTATTGGAGTTTTTTTGGAGTTGTTGAAGAGATAGTGTGATTTCTGAAGTGTAAAGAATCTCATTTGCAGGCAAAAATTATGAGAAAACTCTATCGAAAATTTTGCAAATATAAGTATAAGAAATTTGGAGTGTTACTGATTTTTAAAATAAATTTTATTATTCTTATATTTTTGGAATATAGATGAGTTTGTGACATCCTTTTTTAGCATAACCACTCGACTGGATTTAGGATGTTACACTTTCTCCTTGAGCAGATGGCCTAGTAAATAGGCTTTGATAGTGACCTGTTGAAAGGACTTTGATGCCTGTCAAAAGGACATAAATATCTATTGAAAGGACTTCATGCCTATAAAAAGTATGGGTCTGATAGAGATCATCTCAACAAAATTTAGTAGAATTAGGAGTCTGGCAGATTGTACAATAAAGAAAATAAATAAAATAGGGTATTATTGTAAAACCTAACAACTAGAAGATAAAATACAATGAGAATTTATATTTAAGAAATGCTTTAAACCAACAATAATTTTAAGATTATATATATATATAGTAAAACCCAACAACTAAAAGGGATAAAATACAATGATAATTTATATTTAAGAAATGTTCTAAACCAACAATATATATATATATATATATATATATATATATATATATATATATATATATATATATATAGCATGCAATAACAATAAAATAAAAAAGACAAATAAAATGCAATAAATTCACAAAGAATATAAAAATCCTATAATTGATGTCATAGATCTAATAAAGGAAAATAAAAGTAATGCAAATCCATCATCATCGAGTAAACAAGCATTGACACCCGTACCAAATAAAAGCAATCTTATAAGAAAATTTGGATATATATGACAATAAAAATGCAATAGGCTGTAGATTCCAAATCCAAACACGAAGGCCTTAATTCTTAATGCAAGGAATAGTAATGAATCTGTTTATATAGAAGGAATAACAAATTTTAGCAATAACTCAATAGACCATATTGCTTGAAGGAATTAAATTCCACAAACCATTTTTAAGTTTTAGCTTCTATAGAAAATAAAAACATGAAATAAGCTCTTTTTATTGCCTAAAATGTTAACTGAACCTGAATCTATTAATATAAAAGTACTAATGTGATGAATCAGAGAGTAACAAAGCATCCATACAAGCAACGTCATTTCTATGCTCAAATACACAACTCAACCTAAGCAAAATTCATTTGGCAACTACCAGCAGCATCCAGGGACTTTTTTAAAAATGGTGTAGTTTAGTTTAGTTAGTTGAAAGTGGCATGTGGTAGGGCATTTTTGCAACCAATCATTATGGAATCAGAAAGGGGTAGTTCATGTGGTGCGACGTTCGAAGATGCAGACGGTGGCTTGGCAGATGGTCGAGGATGGTTAGAAAATAGCTATTTCTGCAATGGATCACTACAGAATTAGAGCTGATCCTGTAATGGTCCACTACAAAAATGGCCAATCTCCTGCCCCCCAATAGTGGCCAATCATGTAGAACCAAAAGACCCTTTTAAATGCATAAGCCCAAATCTTTTATCTTCTCCTTTTAGCTTCATCTTCATCTGCTCGTCCCTATTTTCTTTGTCACTCCAAAAATTCAAGCTCTCAAGTGTGAAGCATTCCAAATCTTAAGCCTTAATCAATCAAATTTTACAAAAGGTAGCTTTATAATGAGCAAGATTTGTCAGGTTAGTTAATTTTTTTTAAATGTAAGTAGCTAAAATTTTATTGTAAGAAATATATGTAAGTGAAATTTTCTTATACATTTATATTTATAATTATATTTATCGTAAATTTTTATTAAAAGAAAATAATATATTGATATATTGGTTGAATGTGTTTTTATTGAATTGTAAATTTTATTTGTTATAAATTTTAGTGCCTTGAAGAATATTAAGGTAATTAATATGTTGTAATTTTTTAAAATTTTAATATGGTCATGCAATTTTAGTGGCATTAATTTTTTATATTTATTATAATGATTAAATTAGACTTAAATATAATTAGATAATAATAGTAATTAATGTTTGCCATAAATTTTTATTAAAATATTTAATGTAGTAAATTTGATTAAGCATATATTATAATTATTTGAATAATTATGAATATATTTAGTAGTAATTGTATATATTAAAAATTAATATTTAAAAAATATTTATAATTTATTGTTCATTTTCTATTATGTTAAGTAGTAAAAAAAAGTATACAAGCTATATAATTATTTTAATACTTAATGCAGTTAAATGGAATGTTAATTAGTTAATAATTTAATTGAAATTTTTTAATTTTTAAAGTATGTATTAATTATGTTCTTTGATGTCGTAATTAAATGTAGGAAAAAAATGGATCAATTTCAAAATCGATATTTTATAAATCCAAGATCTTGTATAGATGATCTACTAAAATTAAAAAATATCACACAGATGCAATTTGGAATAATTCGGTAATGAGTTTGTTCTATTAATTATTTAACTACATATTAGTTGACATAAGTCTATATTATTTAATTTTTTGTGACATATATGTTATATGTGTCAGGTACCATGTAATGTATTATTTGACCAGAGAGCTAGGGTACAGTTAAATTATAGAAACATTGATCACATAATTATACCATTTTTTAGGATGGTTGGGTTTTATACAGTGTCTTAGATTGGGGTAATGCATGTAGATGTAAATTTAATGACTGCCCTTATGGAGAGATGGAGGCCGGAGCTACACACATTTCACTTTGTAAGATATTCAAATATTGACTAGTCTACCAATAGAAGGGCATCCGGTGACTGGATCTATAGAACATGATTGGAGAATTCTATGCCACCAACTTTTGGGACATATCCCACCCAATAAAGCTTTCAAAGGAAAATTAGTTAAAATGACTTGGTTGTCATCAACCTTTGATTCTCTACCAGTCGATGCTACTGAATATCAAATTCAATGTTATGTTTGTGCATGGCTATTATGGTGTAAGTTTTGATTTAATATTATATTGATACAATGGATTGTTTTATATTAAGTGGCGATCTCCTATTGATCTGAGCCATAATTATAGAAAAAATGTACATAGTTTTTTAGTAGAATTAGACACTCAACGTGTAGATCAGTAATTATCTCATGTTGTTAAAGTTTAATAATGATAATTCATGTGAATTTAGATTAATTAAACCTTATTGACTTATTTTGTTTTACCTTTTTTAGTTTGAATGGCAACCGTATGATGGAGTGATACATCTTTTGCCATCTTATTGTACTAATGGATAACAGATTTGGAGATCAATTGTGCCTTTGATATATTTCAATATCATCGAATGGCACCATCCAGATCATTGCCTTCATCAATTTGGCATGGATCAACACATTCCCATTCCATCATTAATTGATGATAGCCTGCATTTAGTTGATTTAAGAGGCCAACAACAATCGAATTAGGAAATTACATTTGTTAATTTTATCTTTGAGTGGAATAATCGACACCAAAGGGTTATCAATGGTCCTTTCCTCAATGAGCCATTGCATATGAGATCACAATACATACAATGGTATCTACTAAGAACATGATGGTTGATAACCCCTGAAGAAGCATCCTGCGAGGCAACAATATGTTTACTCAATTTAATTTTTTTAGTATTTAAAAATAATTAGTCATATTAATATTTACATTAATTGATTATATGTTGATAATATTTATTTTACTTATTTATGGGGTAATGGTGTTGAACGTATTTACCATAGTGACATGACATCATCTTCAATTCAAAGTAGTGAGGCTTGAATGACATCTAATGGGATTTTAGGGCAGTTGGAGCATTTAATAGAACAGCCAATGATTATCCATGTCAACTTATTCCAGGTCCCATCTAGATTCCTCCCATATCTGTACCATATGTAGATTTTCGACAATCAAGATGGAGTAAAAGAGGCATGGAAGATAGACGGATGCGAGTGCCCATATGTTCTCCTCCACCAAGGGTTAGCCAGGTACCTGAGCCTATGTCATGGCCATTTGATTATAGGGGGAGTCACCCTTCATTTTGTATGCCTAAATTTAATCAACATTTATTTTATAATACAGAAGCATGACCTTCAAGATTCAATGTTGATTTAAATATCAACGGCTCAGAACAAGATCCTACTAGTGTTCAGCAAGATGAATTTTTAAACGAACTTTTGGCCGATTCCAATGTAATGCAAAGTCAAGTTTTTTTTATCAACCCATATTTGGTAGCGATTTCAACCACTCATCGCCCAATCCTAATGCATAAGACCCTTTTAGGCATTTTTGATAATTGTGTTGTACTTTTTTATGAATTATGAATTTTTATTATAAATTTAATTAATATGCATTACTTTATTCTGTTAATTTTATACTTTAATTAATATTTACAAAATGTAAAAATACAATAAATATAATTAAAAGAAAAATATTCAATTTAACAACAACCCATTATCATAAATAAGTAATTACTTGACATCAGTTAAAAATACATAGATATAATTCTAACTTATCTAAATAAGGTACAATCGGGTAAAAATACATAGACATAATTCTAACTTGTAAATCCTTGCTTGGATGATCCAGCTCTACTAGGATATGTCTTTTTATTATGCTTAACATTATCGTAAATGCTATAATGTGCTGCGAATTCATGTTGTTTTAGGCCAACCTTTTTTCTCTGTAAAGCTATATCAGGTATAAATTTTGGACCATAATAATTAGGTCAATTGGATCTATGACCAATAGGATGAAATCTACCTTTATAGCATTTTAAGGTCTCTATAATGCTATAACACGAATCTACAAATGTGAACATATCCAGATGTTTATGCATGCATGCTACAATTGCGTGTAAACATGGCCTTTTTGTTGCTTAAAACTTAACATACTCACATTCATGCTTTTCAAGGCTCAAAATGTAGTTGTCAATTTTTATGTTATCGGCTGGTGCACGACAAGCTATGATCTTGAACAATTTGTACCTATTGTCATAATCAATAACCATGTGATCTCGCACTTTCATAGCATACCTATTCATAATATCAACATATTTTGAGGTGAAACATATTCCTTGACCCATTTTATTCATGTAAAATCCCCTTCTTTGGTCAAAAAATTTGACTAATCGACCAAAAATGTGTTCGACAATAGCAGCAATGGGAAGCATGCAAACACCTTTCAAAGCATTGTTGACAATCTATATTAGATTTGTAATGGCATGTCCATATTGATAACCATCATCTTCAGATAATGTCCATTGATTCAACGTAGCCCTCATGGCCTAATTATATGAATCCTCATCAAGCTATTTTATCTTATCAATTTGCTTTAAGAACTTGTGCTTCTCATAGTTACTCCCTAATTCAAAGTTAAATCATATTTAAAATAAATTATTACCAATTTCAAACAAGATATGCTAATAAATTAAATTTTATGAATCTAAAATAAATAATATATACTAGCCTTGTAAAGTAAATTTTTGATTGTGGCATTTTTGTGATGTGTCTTGTGATTACTTACAAAGTGATGCAGACATATCCTATGAAATGCAAGAGGTTCTTTCTAACCACTCCTTTCATCATAAAATAATGCCATTATTCCAACATGTTGATTAGAGATAACAGTTATCCCAACACGTTGAGTGACATATTTTTGAATTAATCTCATGAACTAAGCCTAACTAGACTAATTCTCGAACTCAACAACAACAAATGCAATTGGAAATAACATATTGTTTCCATCAATGAAGCTGGCGACTAGTTGTGTCTGTTGGAACTGTAAAGCCCCTAAAATGACCCTAATTAAAATTGCATGATTTAAGTATGATTTTATTTGATTGAGATTAATTTAAAATGTGAATTACACATAAGGCATGGGGACAAGTGATAAATTTGTTATATTATAGTAATTGCATAAAAATAAATTTAATATTATAGTTTAATATTATTCAAGGGTATAATTGATGTATAAAGTAATAATATGGGGTAAATTTGTAAATATGGCATCTTAAGGGTTAATTATGAATAGAAGAATAAATTGAGAGGTTGATTTAAGATAAGGATTAAATGGACGGGTCAATGTTAAGCATGCAAAAAGGTGTGAGGTTATTGTGTGACATGCAAAATTTGGAAGGACTAAAAAGGGGATTTTACATGTCACTACATATAAGCTATTTTTTAGTGGAGAGGGTCAAATTTTCAATAAGAATTCCAGAATTTGATTTTCTCTCTTCTTCATTTTCTTTGATCTCTTAAAGCCTATCTAAGTGTTCTCGAAGAAATCCTTGCATGTGGTGATTAATCAAGACCATTAGAGTAAAACAATAAGGTAATTATCTTAATTAGATAATTCATCATCTTCTTCTTCTTCTTCTCCTTCTTGATTTTTGTTCAGTGGTTGATTGATCAAAATGTTGGAAGTTTAAGTTAATGGATGAAATTGTTGATTAAGGAGAAGAAGAAGGAGTAAGGAGCAAAGGAAAAGGAAAAGTACAAGAGTGAGCTAGGTGGAAATTTCGAACAAGATATGGGATTAGGGTCTTCCTAATTTCTTGTGGTAGAACATATTGTGAATGATTGGAATTTTTGGTTCAATTAAAAAGAGAACTAGTTTGTGAAGTGTTGCTTGAAAAAATTACATAAAACCACTTGACCTAGTGACTGTAATTTTAGCATAAGTTGAAATAGAGACCTCTAATTGTAACCATTAAAATTTATAAAGTTGCAAAAGACATATACCTACAAAATTGTAGAAGAAACCTATCCATAATTCTGACTCTAAATAATTTATATGATTTATTGAATTTTAGATGAATTGTTAATTCCAGTTCTAAAATAGTTTGTGGTAAAAATGAGATATCTTTGTGTACAATGATCAGAATGACATAAGGTTAATTCCTATGGAAAATAGACTTCTAAATCTACAATTAATACTAGAAAGTTAAGACTAAATCTATCTCTAAGCATACGGAATTTAGGGTTGAGTCCATATCAGTTCACTGTATTGCTTATAGAAATAGTATTTAGAAAAATGTGAATATCTTGAGTTCTAGATGTGATTTTGAAATGATTTTTAATGTTCTGGGAAACAAGACACATAGAGCTACAATCTTTTAGAGGAATTTTTCACTAAAAATGATGTTTTATAGGTTAAAATCTTGAAACAAATTGAATCTATAATTTTACCTCTGGACAGATTCTATGTCACGGTTACTAGGTTTTTTTTAGTAACCATGAGATAGTCAAATTTTCAATCCAGAATCAAAATGTAATTTATCTCATGGTTACCAGGTATTTTCTAGTAACCGTGACCCATTATACTTCAGCCAAACATCACATTAAGGTCCAAAATGGATAGCAATGGTTATCTAAACTATTTTCATTGAAAACTTAACTAAATCAATTTGTGATTATATATGTATGCCTTAATTACATGTTGTTAAGCTAAATGTGTGCCCCTACAGAAACATATTGAATTATGTATAGCATATGATATGATTATTGATAAAGTTATATATTTATATATATATATATATATAAACATTCTTATATGATCAACTTATGAACAAGCTTATTATTTGCAAGCATACTTACATGTATGTACATCCATGATTAAGTAAATGTGTGTATGAACATGTACTTGCACTATGAAATAGGATATGTTTTAGCATGACTATGAACACATGAGATGCCTAATGATAACATGTTCAAGTATATGATCATGATGATATGTATGTTCAAATATAGATATTTGTATTACTATAAGAATACATTAATACATGTTATACACTAGAGAATTGTGTATTATGATATGATCACATATATGTGCAAAGTGTATGATATAAGTACAAGCATGATATATTTTAAATGAACTTAGAAACTATATTGCCTGCAACTAGAGTTCAATTGTGGATAGATAGGCGCCTATAGGGATATTGCAACTGCCACCGTTGACCTTTTTAGGTCTAAAGTATCGTTGATCCTACTGGATCATGCATAACCCTGTATGGATTGTTTGTTGATCCCGTTTGGGTCCTTGATCGGTCCATCGTATAGTTATCCCTAATTGGGTCCATAGTTTTGATACCTTTGGATATCAACTGTTTGATACCTTCGGGTATCCACCGATCCCATTATCCACCTTTAAAACTTAAGCAGGCTAAATTAAAGCATTAATGTTTCACAGTTAACTACAATATGATTTATGCATCTCATATATGGATTATCATGTATAACTGTGGTTTCTAAAGCATGTATTGGTATCTATTTACATTATATACAGATCTCTTTATGAATTATTTAGATTCAAGTATGCTGAATTAGTTGAAGGGTT
This sequence comes from Excoecaria agallocha, assembly GCA_037975025.1. Taxonomy (NCBI): domain Eukaryota; kingdom Viridiplantae; phylum Streptophyta; class Magnoliopsida; order Malpighiales; family Euphorbiaceae; genus Excoecaria; species Excoecaria agallocha. The sequence goes on along the minus strand of JBBPFJ010000709.1, from coordinate 24,780 downwards.
ACATTGTTGTTTTTGAACATTGTGCTTTGTTTTATACTTATTCCTAATATGTAAATTTTATTATTTACAATTATTATATAATATATATGTTTCTAACGACCATTGTGAGTGGTTGTCTTTCATGTTTATTATCCCCACTAAGCTATATAGCTTAGCATGGGTTATTTTATTTGTGTAGGTTCTTTTGTCAAAGCTTTTGCTTAGGAACGATCTCTGCATCAGGATAGACCAACACCAAAGTCTTAGAATTTGATGTAGGGTTATATTTGGTTAATTTTGTACAAGTGCTTCCACATGTTTATATGTATGAAAAGGGTTATTAAATATATGTATGTCATATGAAGTAAGTGATGTCATAAGTTTATTGAAAGAATGCTAAAGTATGCATGCATATAAGAGGTAGAATGCTTAGTCATATATATATGCTAGATGAATTGCTGAATGTCATCCATGACAATGAACAAAGTTAAGATAGTTATAACTAACATGAAAATGATGAGTATGTTGCAAGATAAGCCATTATGCATATGTATTTAAGAGACCAAATTAGTGGGAAACACCTAATTATTGCACAAGATACCTAATTAAATAGACTATTTGATATGATAAATGTATATTACATTGGGTTAATAACCTACTATAATATGATTGAAAGGTATAATATGATACATGATAAAGGCATTAGAATAGGGTGTTTCAATTTTGTATCAGAGCATAGGTTTAGTCTTTTATGGGCAATTTGAGTATAGGATTCTATAATATGAGATAGTGTTGTGTTGGCCTAATGCAGAAGTTCCTATTTTCTTATAGATTAAAGATGGAGAATTCCTCTAAGGATGCTATAGAAGAATCATCTGAAAGTACTTTTGTGGTTAGATCAAATCCTTCTAATCCAGTGACTTTATTCTCTTTCCAAAATGAAATTCCTGCTGCTGTTCCTGGAGAAGCCTTGTTGAAAATATCTCAGGATATGGCTAAAATCTTACAAAGAATGACAATGCCTAAAGCTCCGATATCTGAAATCAGGAAGTATGGGGCATAATAATTTTTGGGCACTAATTTAGAACAATCTGAAGAAGCTGAGTTCTGGTTGGAAAGGCTGGAGAGGATATTTGATGAAATTAACTACCCTGCAAATCACAAGGTATCTTGTGTTGTGTCCTTATTTTAAGGCATGGCATATGATTAGTGGAACCTGATATTAAGACAACCTATGTTACCTGACCCACTTACCTGGGAATTCTTCGAGGAGGAGTTCAAAAAAAAATATATTACTGAGGCTTACAAAGAGGAGAAATTGAAGCACTTTCTGAATTTGAGGCAAAATGTTATATCTGTGGCTGAATATGAAAAAGAATTTAGCTGGTTATGCAAGTATGTTCCCAAAGAGATGTTGACAGGAGTCTTTAAATGCAGACACTTCAAGGATGGGTTGAATGATCAAATCAATGAAAAACTATTTGGATTTACCTTTTTAAATGTGGTGGATTTTAATCAACTGGTTATGACTGCCATGAAAGTTGAAAAGCCTAAGATAGAAAAAAGAGAGAGAGAGAAGAAAAGAGGTGGTACTAGAGGAGGATCTTCCTTTGGAAAAAGATTTAGAGGAGCTCAAGGAGGTCAGCCTGCAGAGTCTATTTTTAGTTCTACTAATAAAGGAAAGAAACATGAATCCTCTGCCAAGTTTAAATCTGAAAAGGAAGCTTCATAAAGACAAAGTGGGGGTCAAGCACCTAAATGTCCACATTGTTACAGACACCATTAGGGTAACTATAGGAAACTGGCTAGAGAATGCTTTAAATATGGCAGTGTTGACCATTTTATGGAAAATTATCCTTTAAAATGGGATCAAGGTTTTAAGCAATAGGGTAGCAGGGGAGCTTCTAATGCATCCCCATCTAGTAAAGGTAGAGGTAGAGGAAGGGGTGGATCAACTCATCATGGATCCCAATCTCAGAATGTGTCGAAATTAGTTGATAAACCTCTTACACAAATGGTTTCTAGTCGGGCTTATGCAATAAGGGTTCGTAACTCACACTACAAGAAAAGGGGATATTAGTGACCAAAATTAACGAAGGTAAAAATTTTCGGTCCCTGAAAATATAATAATAGAGACCGGAATTTTTCCCCTTCACCCAATATCATTTTTTCCATTGAAAATAGGGAAGGTAAAAATTTACGGTCCCTGAAAATTAATAATCCGGTCCCTAATTGCCAAGCTACACGCGGGAATATATCCCGCTTTTTATTTTACCCTTTAGACCCATTCTGTAAAATCCCTTAAAAATCATTTTGCCTTTATACCCGTATCGTAAAAACCCTAAAAACGCCCCAAGTCTCTCTCAACTGACCGACGCCCCTGACTCCGACGCTCTCAACTCAGATCAGTCTACCAATCTCCGACGCCCCAAGTCTCTCTCAACCGACTCCGATGCCCCTGACTCCGACGCTCTCAACTCAGATCAGTCTACCAATCTCCGACGCCCCAAGTCTCTCTCAACCGACTCCGACGCCCTAAGTCTCTCTCAACTAACTCCGACGCCCCAATTCTCTTTTAGCTTTACTACACAGTTGAAGAAACTTACTTCGATGCTCAAACAAGGTATAAATCACTGATCTTACTTTTTGTTTTAATTTCCATTTCTTTTATGTAATTTCTTTGGTTTTTAATCTTCATTAACTTGAAATACGATGTATTTCGAGTATCCTCCTCCTCTTTAATGCTATTCTATACTGCAGTAAGAAACAGATTTGGCTTGTTTTTAATTTTTTTTAACTCTGTTTTGTGGAGAGTGGTACCCGAGAAACAGAGTCAGTTGAGATTGCAATATTTTTCTTATGTTCTTGACATTTTTGCTGAAATCCGAATTGAATTTTTCCACAGAGTATAAAAGTATTTGGTAAATTTTTCCAATTAGTTGCCGGCTGCTAACTTTTGTTCCAAATAGTTGCCGTTTCAAATGCTCCATTTTGAATCCATTTCTTATATTCCTGTTGACATTTGATTCAGTTACAAAAGTGAGAGATGGCTTCAAACCCCCAAATCTTTGATTTTGAAGATTTTGTAAAGCACAAGGACAGAGGTTGGATTCTAATTCATAGTAAGGTCAGTTCCCAGTTTTAACTCAAAACCCTATTGTCTGCATACAACACAGATGACGGAATTAGAAGCTTTAATTACAATTCTAAAATTTTATTTTAATAAATGAATTGATTTTTATAAATATCTATATCTGCACTTTTATTAATATGAAATGACTAAGGTAGAGTTATACCAAACTGATATTAATATATATGTAATTGAGGTGGTACCCAAGAGCTAATGTCTTTAGCTGCAGTTTTTAGGTGGTAGAAATATATTTAATGGTGAAGTAAAGAAAATTACTTCTTCCATCCCAAACTAATATTAATATATACACACTTTTATTCACAAAAAAGTAAGCAACATTAGTTATTTTAGTTAGAAATTTAACCAACTACTCATATTTTAATTGAGAGATGATGACATTAAAAAATAGACATTAATATTAACATTGTCTTTATGTGTAAACTATGAAAAGCCAAATCAGGATGAGCCAAACTGATATTACTATTAATATTAATATTAATATGTGTAAACTGATATTAATATTAACCTTCTCCTATCTTTATGTGTCTTTATGTGTAAACTGATATTAATATATATACACTTTTATTCATAAAAAAGTAAGGAACATTAGTTATTTTATTTAGAAATTTAACCAACTACTCATATTATAAGTGGTATCCAAGACAAATAAACTTGAGGATGAGCTTTTCTTCTCTGCTGTGCTAGAAAAGCCAATCAGGAGATAGAATATTAACATCGTCTTTATGTGTAAACTATGAAGAAATGGACAAACTTTGTAGAAATGCAAAAAGATGAATGCTTCACCCCTGCCGTGTACATTTAGACATTTATGGACTCTGTGTTTTCTTCTACCCTATTATATTATTCTACTTTTTGCACTTTTCGGTATTTCTAAATTTCTCTTTCTTTTCTGGTTCATGTCAGGGGATTTGACCTTTGAGCTGTTTGCTTTGTTTGGCTTGTTTGTGCATTGGCTGGGTAGGAGATTTTGCAGGTTCTGTTATTGCTTTTTGGCTCCTGTTATTGTTAATTGATCTATCTTTTGTTTATCTTGAAAGTGATTATAACTTATTTGTTTCAATTTTAGAAACTTAATAAGCCTAAATTTTAGTTTTGGAAAATTGTTATGTTGGTGTAATTTAGCTATAATTTCGATGGACACTTTTTCATATCTGTGTTTTTTGTGCTGTTCATAAAATAATGAAATTGCCATGTCCTGAAATGATAATGAGCTGATGTTATTGTTTTCGTTTATTGTTCAATAACAAGCTGTTTGAAAAATTTTGGATTAATGCATTTACTAACCTTGAATTTTGTTTTAACCTTCTTTTCCTTTTCTTTTATCTTTAGATCCACCTTCACCTTCCTTGTTCTCTACAATAAGGTTATGGCACCCAACAAGCAGTGGATGCAATTAGTTAATGCTCGGCTTGATGAAGCATATTTGGTTGGGGTGCAAAAATTTTTAGACTATGCTTTTAAAAGAACAGGAGAACAAAATGAAATACGATGTCCATGTGTAAAATGTTTTAACACAACTTTAGGAACACGTGAGACGGTCGAGTTACATTTGAGCATTCATGGAATAATTCAAAATTATACCTTTTGGTATCACCATGGTGAATTGTTAGGTGAAACAGAATCAGATTACGAAGATAAAGATGATAATGATTTAAGAGAGGACGGTAGTGAGGATGAAATTGAAGGGATTTTGAGAGACCTATATCCAGATTTTGATGTAGACATAATGAATAGTAGCAGTGATGAGTTACTTGACGAGGAACCAAATGTTGAAGCAAAAAAATTTTATAGGCTTTTGAGGGATTTCGAAGAGCCATTATATCAGAGTTCAAAGTGTTCAAAGCTTTCTACTTTGATTAAATTACTTCACATTAAAAGTCTTGGTCATTGGAGTAATGAGTCATTTACAATGTTACTAAAAATGTTGAAGGAAGAGTTGTTACCTAATGGATCCAATTTGCCAGATTCATATTATGAGACTAAAAGGATAATTCGAGATCTTAGGCTATCTTACAATAAAATTGATGCTTGTGTAAATGATTGCATGTTGTATTGGAAAGAAGATAAATTTCTTGACTCTTGTACAGTTTGCGGTGCATCTAGATGGAAAATGATAAAAGATATTGGAGAACCTAAGTGTAAGAATGGTAAGAAAAAACCTTCAAAGACTTTACGATATTTCCCTCTACAGCCTAGGCTTCAAAGGTTATTTATGTCTACAAAGACTTCTTCTCTAATGAGATGGCATCAAGATAAAAGAGTTGATGATGGATTAATGAGGCACCCAGCTGATTCAATGGCATGGAAGTCTTTTGATGAACTACACCCATCATTTGGTTCCGAGCCTCGTAATGTTCGACTTGGACTTGCCAGTGATGGATTTCAACCATTTGGAAACTCAAAGTCCCCATATAGCATTTGGCCCGTGGTACTTATTCCTTATAACTTACCTCCTTGGTTGTGCATGAAACAAGAAAATTTCATTTTGTCAATGCTTATTCCTGGTCCACATAGTCCTGGAGATGCAATTGATGTTTATCTTCAACCCTTAATAGAGGAGTTAAAGGAGTTATGGGAAATTGGTATTGAGACATATGATGCATCAACTAGAAAGAATTTTAAGTTGCATGCATCATTGTTATGGACCATCAATGACTTTCCAGCTTATGGAAATTTATCTGGATGGAGTACAAAAGGGAAATTGGCATGCCCATGTTGCAACAAAGACACTTGCTGAATTAGATTAGCCAATGGTAAGAAGCAGTGTTATCTGGGCCATCGGCGTTACCTTCCTCTTAGTCACAAATGGAGGAATGATAAGAAGTCATTTGATGGCACTGTTGAGCGAAGGTTATCCCCAAAAATGCATTCTGGTGTTGAGATACTTAATCAAGTGCAAGACCTTGATGGAATAAAGTTGACAAAAGATCCTAAAAAGAGAGTTAAGATATCACATGATGATCGAAATGATAATTGGAATAAAAAGAGTATTTTTTTTTGAACTTCCCTATTGGAAAACTCTCTTGCTGCGTCATAATTTAGATGTGATGCATATTGAGAAGAATATATGTGATAATATCTTTGGTACAATCTTGAATATGAAGGGAAAGACGAAGGACACCATCAAAACTCGACTAGATTTACAAGTAATGAACATTAGGCCGGAATTGCATCCAATCAAAAAGGGAGATAAATATGAATTGCCTAATGCACCTTACACATTGTCGCATGAGGAGAAGCATAAATTATATCATTTCTTAAAAAATTTAAAGGTCCCGGATGGATTTTCATCGAATATTTCTCAAAGTGTAAATGTTAAAGATCATAAAATTTCTGGTTTAAAGAGTCATGATTGCCATGTACTTCTACAACATTTACTCCCCATAGCTCTACGTGGTATCATGTCTAAATCAGTGTGTGAGCCGCTTATTGAATTGTCTTATTTTTTTAATGTGCTTGGGGCAAAGGTTTTGAGTATGGAAGATTTAGAACAAATTGAAGCGCAAATTCCTATAACTCTTTGCAAGTTAGAAAAAGTCTTTCCTCCTTCATTTTTTGATGTCATGGTGCACTTGCCTATCCATTTAGCTAATGAAGCCCAAATTGGTGGCCCCATTCATTATCGGTGGATGTATCCCGTGGAGCGATGGTTGCATTTTTTAAAATCTCTCATTGGTAATAGGGCATGCCCAGAAGGTTCTATTGCAGAGGGTTACATTGCCATTGAATGTATGACCTTATGTTCAAGATATTTGTATAAAATGGATACAAAGTTCAATCAGCCTGAACGAAATTATGATGGTGGTGCAAAGGATTCTGATGGAGGTATATCTTTATTTAATCAACCTGGCAGAGTCTTAGGAGCTAGAAAATATTTTGATATGCAAGCTAATGAATGGGATCAAGCGCATATATATATTTTGAAGAATTGCGATGAAGTTCTACCATTTTTAGAGTATGCATTTATTTATTTTATTCATTAATGATTTAACTTCCTGTTTGATTATTTTTAGCTTTCAATGACATGTGATTTGCCTTGATTTGTTAGAGATTTTTCACAAATTTATATGGATACTTTTGAATACCTTTCTGATGCGGAATGGAATAAACAATTCATTGAATGGTTTAAAGTTAAGGTAAGTACCAAGTAGATATTCAATATGGCAATTAGGTGTTTTAGTGCTGCTTTTAATGTCTTTAAGATAATTGTTATAGGCTGCAGAATTGCATGAAGAGAATGGTAGTCAAATAACGGAAGATTTGCTCTCTCTATCACTTGGTCCCACCCAATATGCCTCGCATTTCAATGGATACATTATGAATGGATATAGGTTTCATGTTGAAGAATATGATAATGGTTTAAGAACCCAAAATTGTGGAGTTGTTGTAGTTGGTGAGAATGACAAAAAAAGTGGGAACATTGATTACTATGGAGTTCTAACTGATATTATTGAATTACAGTTTCTCATGGGCAGAAGAGTTGTTTTGTTTAAATGTAAATGGTTTGATGTATATGATGAAATAAAAGGAATTAAAAGAGACGAATATGACATTATAAGTGTTAATTGGGGGCGATTTTTGAGAACAAATGAGCCCTTTGTATTAGCAGAACAAGCCTCGCAAGTATTTTATGCTAATGATAATGTCAATAAAGGCTGGAGTGTGGTGAGAAAGGTGCAACCACGTGATTCCTATGAGGTCATGCAAAAAGAGGATAATGGTATCGATGAAGTCAAAAATTCAACTCAAATTAAAAGAAAAAGAATTGATGGAGGTAGTGGTAACCATTATAATAATTTTTACAGTATTTTCAATATCTGAAAATTCATGACACAATATGTTAATTCCTTATCCAAGTTGCCCCCTCAATACTTATTAACTTATCATGACTTTCTTCCTTATATTTTTTACTTATTTTTTCAGATAGAATATGAAGTCAACGATTGGAAATGGGATGGCATCAAATTCAAAGGCTACCAAACATGCATTTCTTCCACCTGGTGCTTTAGGACGGGGACGAGGACAAGGGTTGAGATCTTTATGCTCAAAAGGGGCATTTAAAAAAAACAATCCTATTGGTTCTAAATCAAGCCATGTTCCATTTGTTGATTATGGAATTCCATCATCCAAGAACAACCCTTTTGTACTTGATCAAGAACGTGTGCAAGACAATATTGAAGACGAAATTCATATGCATCAAGCTGATCTTGGGATGCAAGACAAGGAAAGAATTCAAGATAATCAGTTGATGCAAGACAACCATCTAGATGTGCAGGGCAATCTAGGAGTACAAGTTGATCAAGTGTCTCAAGACAACCATCAAGAGACGGAAAACAACCTAGGAGCAGAAACTGATCAAGTGATGCATGACAGCCAAAGAGCAGAAACAGGTTAGATGAACATTTATTGTAATACATAGGCTGGATGATGTGTTTAGTTGGGTTGTTTGCTTATCATTGATTTTGGCTCTGTTTTTATTCTATTTTTTTGGGTGCCTGCTGCTACTTTGTTGGGTTCTTCTGGGTAGTTTTACTTCTATTTTTTGGGTGCCTGCTGCTGGCTTTAACTGTTGGTTCTTCTGGGTAGTTTTACTTCTGTTTTTTGGGTGCCTGCTGCTGCTTTAACTATTGGTTCTTCTGGGTAGTTTTACCTCTATTTTTTGGGTGCCTGCTGTTGCTTAGTTGGGTTCTTCTGGGTAGTTTTCTAAAACCACCACACTTGCCACCAGCTGTGTAGACGACTGCACTGTATATGCATTTTATTTATTCTTTTTATATATATTTATATGTTTTCCCCTTCCATTGATTACACTCTACAACTACTAAACCTTTCATTTGATTCAACGTGCATCAAAAGATAGATCAAATTGAGTTTTAAGGTCTATTTTACATGTTAAAACATAGCTGAATGTAAGTATTTGTTTAACAAACACTTTTTAATGATGCAAAATCCCTGAATTAATATTGTTTTGCTTTGCACTTTCCGCCCTTAGCCATAGCTGTAATTTCTACAATATACCAGCAGCTACCATAATCAAATCCCTGTCCATATTAACCTTAACTTTTTCATCACTAAAACCAAACAAATCACCTAAAATTTGCCAACCTTGCAACTAAGAACCACCCATGAAGATACATCAATCACTATCTTTACTATCTTATAAATATACTTGAATCTAGGTGCTGGTAAATACAAGTTTGAAGAGGGAGGAGAGAGGTTGAAGATCTAGAGAAGAAACAGAGAAAGGACAATGAGATTGATTAGAAAATGATTCCTAATCTTAATGTATAATGTCTTATGCAGGTTCGTGATCCCCATTAGCTAACTGACTTTGATACCATGCATATTACTTGACTTATTTGGTACATCCATTTTTCAAATATTTTATTTCCATCTAAATTTTTTTTACTGCTTATAAATTGCTTATTTGGGCATATGTAGGTTCAGTTTCTATGCAAAAGGTAAAAAAGGTGCGAGGACAAAATAAGTGCAAAGAAGTTGCAGCACTTGAAGTAGGGCAAAAGCTGAAAGTGACTTTTTTCAATAATCGAACTGTTGGGAACAATCATGCACTATTCGTAAGACATTTGGGAAAAATTATTCGTGATCGTAATATATGTCCGCTTGGGGTATCATCATGGAAAAAGATTCCGAAAGAAAAGATTGAACACATGTGGGCTTCTGTTGTGGTAAATATATCAATTATTTTTTGCAATAAAGTTATTACTTAAAGTCAAAACAATATATGTGATTTTGCTTCATACTTGTTCATTTTGTCAAGTCTGAAATGGATTTGATTTCTTGTTTTAATTTCTATTTTTATGTTGAATGTTTGGTGGTGTTGGTATTTAAATGATATACTTGAGAATTGAAAAACTAAATTGATTTCTTAATTTTATTGTAGGATAAATTTGAGAACGATGATATGAATTTTCATCGTGAACATATTTTGGAATGGATGAATGAGTTGTGGAACAAATGAAGGGGAAATCTGTATGCAAAATATGTTCGTGGTAAGCCAATGCATGAGGCTCTTAAAAATGCACCTAAGACGGTAGACAAAAAGCAATGGGTGTGGCTTGTTAAGGAACATTTTTCTTCTCAAAAATTTAAGGTTTGACATAGAAAATGGTTGTAAATTTTTGTTTTTTATTTATTATCTTTACAATTGGGAATATTTATGGAATTCATATTTTATGTTTATACATTAATATAGGCAACAAGTGAAAGAAATGCAGCAAATAGGGCTAAGCTTACCATGCCTCACCACATTGGTAGCAAGCCTATTAGAGAATTCATTTATCAACAGGTCTTAAGAAAATATTAATATGTTATAAACTATTCTCTTACCTTTTCATATTCTGAATCTTTTTTGCTCACTATTGAGGGGATTGACTTTTTTGACTTCAATGTGAAGGGAGGGAAAGATGGCAACCCACCAAACTTAGCAACAATTTTCTTCGAGTCTCGAAAGAAGAAGAATAACACACTTGTTGAACCTGAAGCAATTGAAAAACATGTACATATAAAGATGTGTTTGTGTTAGGGTTTTTTAATTTTTATTTTTTTGACAAACAATTAATTGATTGTCTTATTATATATTTTTGTAGGCTCAAATCCTAGAATTGGTGCAGTCAGAGCCATCTCTTTCTAACATAGAGATAGTAGAAAGATGTTTCGGACCTCAAACTCACAGTAAAGTGGCTGTCCTTGGCGGTGGCGTTAAGGCAAAGGACTTAAAAGGCGGCAGCTCGTCTAAAGGTGAATTGTTATCTGCACTACAAGAAACCCGACAAGAAAATCAGGCATTGAAGGATCGCTTATCTGTAGTGGAATCTCAAGTGAATGAACTTAGACAATTAAGAGAATTTTTGGTAGCTCAACAGTCGAATGTCCAGCCTCCATCAACACCTTTTCAAGGGAGTGACTAGTATATTTACAGGTTAGGAATTTCTCGACTCTTGCATTTTTAGTTATATAGAATAATAAAACTCGAATTTTATAGCTGATGGCACATTTTTCGACTACTGCTGGTGGCATATTTTTCTATGTATTATTGTGTGTTATTTATGCATGGTGTGATTCATGCTGCCTGGCAATGGCTTCTGCTGTTTTTGATGGGGAATAGTTTTATTTAGTTCTTGAGATATTGTCTTATGCGGGTGTAAGGGTCTTGGATGGACTAGTTCTGGATCAGCAATGCTTTTTCCTTTTCTTCTTCTTGGACAGTTGTTGTTTGGGGGTTCTCAGATCTGTTGATTCTGATTTTTTGGTTTTTGGCTTGGGGGTTCTCAGATCTGTTGATTCTGATTTTTTTGGTTTTTGGCTGGTAGCTTTTGGTATCACATATATATATTATTGTAGTATTATATAATGTTTTCCATAATTATGCGGGTGAGATGTGTAGCATTGTCAAACTTTACATTTAGAAATAAATCTTATAGCTTGAGTAAAGACAATATTTTAGTGCTGCACGTTGATGATAGATAATATCATAGTATATCCTATATTTAGGATTATAAGTTATATGTATATTGATGATGTCTTTCAATATTTATAACTAGTGTGAATGATTGATTTAGTATATAGGCAAAAAATGATCTAGTGTTTATCTATATATATAATAGTGATCTCCAACTGCACTTACAAGATGAAACGGATGGCCTAATGATTATAATAACATTAAGTCTATGAATAGATGTGGTGGATACTTAAAGTAGTAATGTATACATATATCTATATGTACAGAACTTGATACATAAGAATATGTCTATATGTATGTGAATCTAGTTAAGTAACTTAGACTCTTATGATTATGGGTATGAATCTCCCATGAGTATAATTTGATTTAAAACATATGTGAAAGTTGATTTTTTTTTATGTATCTAATTCCTTAGAACTAATTTATGTTCTTGTATCTTGCAGCCCCTATCATATATGACTTGGTGGAATTACAATTTTTTTGAGGTTGATATGCTAGCTTTTTGAAGTGTATATAGGTACACTTGATGGAATTAGAATTTTTTTGAGGTCTATTCTTAAATCACTTGTAGTTTCAATCAATTATTTATAGCATATCTATATATTTTCTAATATAATAATTTTTATTTATTTATTTATATTTTTTGCAGTTTTTAGTATGAACAAAATAGTGAAGTATATGAAGACTTGAAGAAACATTGAAATGTTTGCTACATAGAGATCTAGAAATATTTTTGTTTTTATTTGGAAGGGGCTGTATAAACAATACATATCTTTTTTGAATGCTAATTTTATATTTGTAATGAATTACAAATTATCTATAAAAGTATGGTATTATTTATTATGTATTCATTTATTGTATGTTTCAAAATATAAGGTAAGAATATGGTCTAATTATTTTTAGGGATCATATTAATTTGTGATCTTTATTATGCTCTCAGCAATTGATGAGAATTTCGGTCCTTAATACTTTTTAGGAACAATTTTTTGTCATCAAATGTTTTAAAGACCGATTAATAAACTTTTTAAGGATCAAATTTTTGGTCCTAATAATGTGGTTAGCCAGTTGCCATCCTTCATTAAGGAAAAAAAAACCGGTCCCTATTATTTTTTAGGGAGCGAATTTTGGTCGATCCTTATAATTTTTAACGACCGTAGTGCACATTTTAAGGACCATATTTTTGGTCATCAATAACTTCATTGGCTGCCTAGCATATATTATTAAGGAAGGGAAGTCCGGTCTTTAATTCATTTTAGGGACCGTTACTTGTCGGTCGCTAAAGCTTTTTAGGGACAGTATACTGTGTGGTCGTTACATATTAGTAAGGACCGGATTATGATCAGTCGCTATAACTTTTAACGACCGGTTGGGCACCAATCCTTTTTAGTCATTAGCGGCGGAGCATATAGCGACCGGATGACGACTGGATTTTTTGGTCCCAATTGACTTTTAGGGACCGTATTTCTATTTTTAGTGACCGTATTTACCCTCCTTATAGGCCTTTTTTCTTGTAGTGTCAAAGAGGGATACAGTAAAGTTTAAGAATATACCAGTAGTCAATGAATTGCCATAAGTATTTCCTGAGGAATTGCCTGGTCTTCCTCCAAAAAGAGATGTTGAGTTATCTATTGATCTGTTACCTGGTATCGCCCTAATCTCCAGGGCACCATATAGAATGGCTCCATCTAAATTAAAAGACCTAAATGTTCAATTACAAGAATTGTTAGAGAAAGGCTTCATCATACCTAGTGTGTGACCTTGGGGTGCACCAGTCCTATTTGTTAAAAAGAAGGATGGATCGATGAGGATGTGTATCGATTATAGATAGTTAAACAAAGTGACTGTGAAGAACAAATATCCTTTGCCTCGAATTAAGTATCAGTTTGATTAGTTAAGTGGTGTTGGAGTGTTTTCAAAGATAGATTTGCGATCAGGTTATTATCAACTTAGAGTTAAGGATATAGATGTTCCTAAAACTGCATTCAAAACCCCGTTATAGTCATTATGAATTCTTAGTTATGCCATTTGGGTTGACTAATGCACCTGCTACATTCATAGATCTTATGAATAGGGTATTCAGACCCTACTTAGATCGATTTGTTGTAGTGTTTATTGATGACATACTGGTTTACTCCAGAAATGAAGTTGAGCATGCTGAACATCTGAGGATTGTGTTACAAACTTTGAAAGAGAATCAACTATATGCCAAGTTAAGTAAATGTGACTTTTAGCTTAAGGAAGTTTCTTTCCTAGGTCATGTTGTATATGCTGAAGGTGTTAGGGTTGATCAGAATAAAATTAAAGCTATTGTTAATTAGAGACCACCCAGGAATGTACATGAAATTAGAAGTTTTCTCGGGTTGGCAGGTTACTATCATCGTTTTTTGAAGGGTTTTTTTTGTCATTGCTTCACCCTTCACTAAGCTATTACGGAAGAATATTAAGTTTGAGTGGTATGATCATTGACAAGCAAGCTTTGAATAATAAAAGAACATGTTGATGGAAGCTCCAGTGTTAACTCAACCTGTGTCAGGGAAAGAGTATGCAGTGTACAATGATGTCTCCAAAGTTGGTTTGGAATGTCTATTAATGCAAGATGGTAAAGTTGTAACTTATGCATCTAGACAGTTGAAGCCACATGAGCAGAACTACCCGACTCATGATCTAGAACTGGCAGTTATGGTTTTTGCTTTAAAAATTTGGTGACACTGCCTGTATGGGGAAAAATGCAGGATTTATATTGATCATAAAAGCCTCAAATACCTGCTTACTCAGAAAGAACTTAATTTGAGGCAGAGAAAATGGTTAGAATTATTCAAAGATTATAATTGTATAGTTGACTACCACCCAGGAAAAGCGAATGTGGTTGCTGATCCCTTGAGTAGTAAGACAGAGTAGTAAGACAGTGGCAGTATTGATGTTAAAGCAGTACAGATGGAAATTTACATTGGAAGGTGCAGTACTAGCACATCTTAAAGCTAGGCCCTTGATTAGGCAAACAGTGATAGATGCTCAGAAGGATGATGAAAAGTTATAATAGATTGTGAAATCGGTTTGTAGGGGTGATCAATCATATTTTTCAGTAAAAGAAGATGGTAGTGTATACTACCATAACAGGTTGTACGTTCCTGATAACAAATAAGTGAAAAGAATATTGTTGCATGAAGCACATAATACTACATTTACTATGCATCCATGTGGGAACAAGATGTATCAAGAGTTAAAACAATTTTATTGGTGGTCTGGCATGAAGAAGGATATTGTTGAATATGTTTTTAAATATCCAACATGTCAGCAAGTCAAAGCAGAACATCAGTGTCCTTCAGGTCTCTTAAATCCCATTCTGGTTCCACAGTGGAAGTGGGAAGACATTACCATGGATTTTGTTACTGGTTTACCTCTTACTCAAAGAAAATATGATGCTATTTGGGTAAGAGTGGATAAGTTAACAAAAGTAGCTCACTTTATACCAATTAGAATATATTATTCTATGGATAAGCTTGTAGAATTGTATATGAATGAGATTGTACGGTTACATGGTATACCAGTATCCATAATTTTTGATCGGGATCTAAGGTTTACATCAAGATTTTGGTAGAGTCTACAGCAAGCTTTGGGAACACAACTCAAGTACAATACAACTTTTCATCCTCAAATGGATGGACAATCTAAAAGGATTATTCAGGTTCTAGAAGATATGATGAGGGGATGTACTTTGGAGTTTTTTGGAAGTTGGGACAAATATGTGGCCTTAATGGAATTTACCTACAATAACAGTTATCAGAAGAGTATTCATATGGCTCTATATGAGGCTTTGTATGGCAAAAAATGTAGAACTCCAGTTTATTGGACTGTGCTGAATGAAAGCAGAATAATCGGTCCTAACCTTGCTAGAGATATAGAAGAAAAAGTTTAAGTTATCAAGCAAAGGCTAAAAGAAGCTAGCATTAAACAAAAATCTTATGCTGACTTAAAAAGAAAGGATATCCAGTATCAAGTGGGTGACAAGGTGTTTTTAAAGGTATCCACATGGAGAAAAGTGATTATATTTGGAAAAGGGAAAAGCTTAGTCCGAGATTTACTAGTCCTCATTAAATTCTTCAAAGAGTCAGACCAGTGGCTTATAGATTAGCTCTTCCCATAGAATTAGCCAAGATTCATTATGTGTTTCATGTGTCCATGCTTAGAAGATATCGTTCTGATGAATCTCATAATCTGCAAATCCAAGATATTTAAGTACAGCTAGATTTCACGTATGATGAGAAATCGAAAGAAATCATGGCTAGGGAAATCAAACAATTGAGGAATACGCAAATCCCTTTGGTTAAAGTGCTATGGTAATATCATGGTGTACAAGAAGTGACTTAGGAACCGGAGGTAATTATGAGGGAGCAATATCCTCAATTGTTTATAACAGATATGAATTTCGAAGATGAAATTCTTCAAGGGGGAGAGAATTGTAAGACCCCTAACATAACCCTAATTGAAATTACATGATTTGAGTAGGATTTTATTTGATTGAGATTAATTTAAAATGTGAATTACACATAAGGCATAGGGACAAGTGATAAATTTGTTATATTCATAAAAATAAAATTTAATATTATAGTTTAATATTATTCAAGGGTATAATTGAAGTATAAAGTAGTAATGTGGGGTGAATTTGTAAATATGGCATCTTAAGGGTTAATTGTGAATAGAAGAATAAATTGAGAGGTTGATTTAAGAGAAGTATTAAATGGAGGGGTCAATATTAAGCATGCAAAAAGGTGTGAGGTTATTGTGTGACATGCAAAATTTAGAAGGACTAAAAAGAAAAATTTACATGTCACTATATATAATCTATTTTTGAGTGGAGAGGGTTGGATTTTCAATGAGAATTTCAAAATTTGGTTTTCTCTCTTCTTCATTTTCTTTGATCTCTTAAAGCCTATCTAAGTGTTCTTGAAGAAATCCTTGCATGTGGTGATTAATCAAGACCATTAGAGTAAAACAATAAGGTAATTATCTTAATTAGATAATTCTTCTTCTTCTTCTTCTTCTTCTTCTTCTTCTCCTTTTTGATTTTTGTTCAGTGGTTGATTGATCAAAATGCTGGAAGTTTAAGTTAATGGATGAAATTGTTGATTAAGGAGAAGAAGAAGGAGTAAGGAGCAAAGGAAAAGGAAAAGTACAAGAGTGAGCTAGGTGGAAATTTCGAACAAGGTATGGGATTAGGGTCTTCCTAATTTCTTGTGGATGATTTTTGGTAGAACATGTTGTGAATGATTGGAATTTTTGGTTCAATTAAAAAGAGAACTAGTTTGTGAAGTGTTGCTTGAAGAAATTACATAAAACCACTTGACCTAGTAACTATAATTTTAGCATAAGTTGAAATAGAAACCTCTAATTGTAACCATTAAAATTTATAAAGTTACAAAAGACATATACCTACAAAATTTTAGAAGAAACCTAGCCATAATTCTGCTTCTAAATAATTTATATGATTTATTGAATTTTAGACGAACTGTTAATTCTGGTTCAGGAATAGTTTGTGGTGTAAATAAGATATGTTTGTGTACAATGATCAAAATTACATAAGGATAATTCCTATTGAAAATAAACTTCTAAATCTATAATTCATAAGAAGGAAGATAAGCCTAAATCTTTCTCTAAGCATATGAAATTTAGGTTTGAATCCGGACCAATTCACTGTACTGCTCATAGAAATAGTTGTCAGAAAAATATGAATATCTTGAGTTCCAAATGTAATTTTGAAATGATTTTTAATGTTATGGAAACTAGACACATAGGGATACAAGTGTTTAGAAGGAATTTTCCGCTAAAAATGATTTTTATGGGTCAAAATTGTGATACAAGTTGAATCTATAATTCTACCTTTTGACAGATTCTATGTCATAATTACTAGGTTTTTCTTAGTAACCGTGAGATAGTCCAATTTTCAGTCCAGAATCAAAATGTAACTTATCTCATGGTTACCAGGTATTACGTAGTAACCGTGACCCATTGTACTTCACCCAAACTTCATATTAAGGTCCCAAATGGATAGCAATGGTTATCTAAACTATTTTAATTGAAAACTTAACAATTTCTAACATAGAAGAAATACATGCATTAAAAGATGTAAATCAAGTTGTGATTATATATGTATGCCTTAATTACATGTTGTTAAGCTAAATGTGTGCCCCTATGGAAACATATTGAATTATGCATAGCATATAATATGATTATATAAACATTCTTATATGATCAACTTATGAACAAGCTTATTATTTGCAAGCATACTTACATGTATGTACATCCATGATTAAGTAAATGTGTGTATGAACATGTACTTACACTATGAAATAGGAGATGTTTTAACATGAATATGAACACATGAGATGCCTAACAATAACATGTTTAAGTATATGATCATGATGATGTGTATGTTCAAATATAGATATTTGTATTACTATAAGAATATATGAATACATGTTATACACTAGAGAATTATGTGTTATGATATGATCACATACATGTGCAAAGTGTATGATATAAGTGCAAACATGATATATATTAAATGAACTTAAAAACTATATTGCCTGCTACTAGAGTTCAATTGTGGATAGATAGGTGCCTATAGGGATATTGCAACTACCACTGTTGACCTTTTTAGGTCTAAAGTATAGTTGATCCTACTAGATCATGCACAACCTCGTTTGGGTTGTTGGTGACCCCATTTGGGTCCTTGACCATTCCACCATATAGTTGTCCCTAATTGGGTCCATACTTTTGATATCTTTGGATATCCACTATTTGATACCTTCGGGTATCCATCGATCCCCGTTATCCACCCTTAGAACTTAAGCAGGCTAAATTAAAGCACTAATGTTTCATAATTAACTATAGTATGATTTATGCATTTGATAAATGGATTATCTTGTATAACAGTGGTTTTTAAAGCATGCGTTGGTATCTATTTACATTATATGCATATCTCTTTATGAATTATTTAGATTCAAGTATGTTGAATTAGTTAAAGGGTTACATTGTTGTTTTTAAACATTGTGCTTTGTTTTATACTTATTCCTAATATGTAAATTTTATTATTTACAATTATTGTATAATATATATATTTTTGAAGACCACTGTGAGTGGTTGTCTTTCATGTTTAGTATTCCCACTAAGCTATATAGCCTAGCACGGGTTATTTAATTCGTGTAGGTTCTATTGTCAAAGCTTTTGCTCAAGAACGATCTTTGCATTAGGATAGGCCAACACCAAATTCCTAGAAGTTGATGTAGGATTATATTTGGTTAATTTTGTACAAGTTCTTCCACATGTTTATATGTATGGAAAGGGCTATTAAATATTTGTATGTCATATGAAGTAAGTGATGTAATAAGTTTATTGAAAGAATGCTAAAGTATACATGCATATAGGAGTTAGAATGCTTAGTCATATATATATGCTAGATGAATTGCTGAATGTCATCCATGACAATGAACAAAGTTAAGATAGTTATAACTAACATGAAAATTATGAGTATGTTGCAAGATAAGCCATTATGCATATGTATTTAAGAGACCAAAGTTGTGGGAAACACCTAATTGATGCACAAGATACCTAATTAAATACACTATTTGATACGATAAATGCATATTACATTGGGTTAATAACCTATTATAATAGGATTGAAAGGTATAATATGATATATAATAAAGGCATTAGAATAGGGTGTTTCAGTAACTTTCCAGCCAAGAATGTTCCATCAATCAACAGAATAGGCTTGCAGTGGATAAACCCATCGATTGCAGGTTTAAAACTCCAAAATACCCTTTCAAATTGATTTACACTTGGGATATGGGTATCTTGAAGCACAAACTCATAAACTTTTTCGGGATTAAAAATTTATAAAGCATATAAAAAACCCAGTAACTTCTCAAACAATTCAATATAATTTCCTAAAATAGCCTCAAGTGCACTCTTCTTTGCATACCAAGCCTTATAGTATGAAACCTCATAGTGACATTGTTCCTTAACAGCAGAAATTACACATCAATAGGAAATGTATGATTTTTACTTACCATCCCATTATGCTGTTACAAATAATCTACGACCCTAATTGCTTGTGATCTTTAGATAGGTTACCAGCCGATAGGCAAGAATATTCTCCCTCATGTTTTAAAATAATCCAAAAAGGGCTTTTATCTTTTTTTACAGCTCTTAACTTCCATTGATAGCCAATATCAGCCTTCACACACTTAACAACCCAGTATTTTGATTTAGATTCCATAACTCTAAAGTTAACATTTCGTGAGATTGAATATCTTTTCACATAGGACTTTACCTCATATTTACTATCGAAAACCAAAACTTTTGATAACTCTTATGTACCATCTCATGTATCTAATTGTATGCTGACTAATAAGTCAACTTATGCTGCATCGAAATCAATGGTTGTATAGTGTTCTGATGGAAAATTAAAGATGTCATCAGCTATCTCTTCACTGCCATGAACTGGCTATAGGAAAAACAATGTGTACCCGAAGGCTCATTGCCATCACCAATATTTGATTCATCACTTTTTGCATTCAAATTTGTTGTAACTACCTCATAATCATCATTTGGTGATATGTAATCATTATTAAATACCCCTTCATCAAAGTTATCCATGCCTGCCAAATTAATTGAAGATTAATTCTTGACATATGCACTAATATCATTAATTAAAGATACCTCATTACCTGAAATGCTAGAAATGTGGCTTGGTGTGGGTTGTCCAAGCAAATCACCATCCCGTTGGCTTATTGAGTGTCTTCTCTGACTAGGCCCAGATTCTAGCCTATGGTCAACTGATTGTCGCTGATAGTTGTGTTCTGTATTTTGACTCAATTGTTGTACATTACTCCTATAAATTGTGCGACCTTGTGATCTACTGCCAAATATGGATTTACTGAGAAAATCACCAACCCTGTGACTTAATGACCACCTTGGCTAACTAATCACTACATCAGTAAACAAATTCATTAATGTTAGAAGGTGTCTCACACTACACTCAAGCATCTAGCTAACTAATGACCTAGAATGATTCATACTAGCATCATAGGATTATGTACATAACCTCCTTGGCTGACTTATTGCATCAGAAATATGGGTATTTGACCGATGCATATAACCTCATCCTGAACTATCGCACACATCTCTTACAAATAAGTCACCATCGCATCTACTGACATATTAGCTAAGCTGACGAGGACCTATTTCTTCTTAGTGGCTAACCAATCGTCCTTGTTCGCCAACATCTAAATCTTATACTTCATCTCTAATATACTGACCATAATTTGATTGAGAGAAAATATCAATATCCTAGCCACTATCCAATTGCCTCGATTGACTGGGGGCAACATCACTTTCAAAGAAATGTTTAGTATTCTCTACGTTTCCCATATATAAGCCATCATTTCTATCATGATCACCAACTCTATACGTTGGTATATTAGCTCCTACAACCATCTCAGTCACTTTAATAATTAATTCAACAATGGTATAATCTTCGTATTCCATTAATTTTTCAAAAATTATCTCTATGTCATCGTTATTAGACAAATCCACTAACATCCAATATAATGATCCTTAATTATATAATGGACTCCTGTATATAATTCTTGAAATGATATGATTCACACTAAAACCCAACTTAACATGAATTTTATGTTTCAATTTAAGAAGAGTTGGCTTATTTTTAAGCCTCAATCTCTTGGTAACCACATTTGGACAAGATATATCATACTGAAAACCTGTAACTCCATAACTTATTTGGTCATCTGTGTGCAGTTGGTATATACTGACATCTTAATATTAACTATAATTCATTATAACATTCAATTAATACATGTGCTTTTAAAACCAATTATAATAATTTATGTGACAAAATTCCAACTAAAATATAAATGGCTGCTTTGTGATTCGAATTTAAATGTTCATTTTTTTAATATTAAGCCACAATTAGAAAATTTAACTGAAAATTTACAGTATAAATTATATATAGTTTTTAATTTACGCCTTATTATATATCACTAGATCTCACATCTAATTCGACAACAAGTTATATTATAAAAAAATATATTATTTTTCAAATTATAATTTTGATACACCATTTTTATTAATCTTGTATATAACTAAAATATTTTATAATTATTCTCCCTTCTTAAAATTAAATTTATTCTATTATACTTTATAAATTTTTCATATACTAATATTATCACAAAATACTATATTTTATGCCAAATTATACTAACTATATATCAATAAAATACAAATAAATAAATATATTAAAATGGAAATAATACCTTTTTCAGATCTTCAATTTATACTCGTTTAATTTTTTTTGATCCCTTTAAACTTTAGTTTTTCAATATATGTAAGTTATAAAAATTAAATTAAAATTAAAATAACAATAATACACAAAAATTTTATTTAATTCTAAATTTTAAAATAATTAAATCTTACCGCAAATTTGGAATTCACAAGCAATAATTATAAATGACTGTCTTCCCTTTCATATTCGTGTATGTGATTATTTCTCATCCATCTTTTTATACTTCATGAAACTTTATTTTCGTTCACTCTCTCTATAAATTTAACTTTCATTCACTCATTCTTTAAACTCACTTCCTGAATCGTTCACTCTCTTATATTTCATTTTTCATCTACCATTTATTCAGTTTCTATATATACCAGAGGTCCAATAATTCTATTCAATGCATAAATGAAAAAAGTTGCATATTCCCCTATTTTTGTAGTCTATCATTACAAGAATGGGACTATAGATTCTCTCATTTTCGTATCATAGTATTACGAAATTTGACTGCGGACCCTACCACCAATCAATGCCCACTCTATCTTCCAATTCACTCCATCTGCGGGCCCACCATATTGATTCTGTAATGGCTGGTTGTGAAAATGCCTTGCCACATGCTACTTTCCCTAATTGTTTTGAAACAAACCCCTATTCCCTAAATAATTAACTGAACTACACCATTTTAAAAAAGTCCCCAGCATGTAATCATATGATAGAGCAATCATAGGTATTAAAATCAGATGAAATTGTTTACAAAAAGTAAGATCTTCAAGAAAGTTTAATAAGAAAAAGATAAAAACACATTAGTAATTAACAAAATAACTATAAATAACCAGCTAAAATAAATGTACACAAATAGCAAAATGAAGAGAAAGAAATAGTATGAGGATAATTTAGAACTCTCGATTAGCGTTAATTGTGAAAACAGGAAAGGCTTTGCAAGAGAGATAAGAAGAAAAAAGAAAAACTTTGAAAGTAAAATTGATTGATAGACAACAGCAAGAGAAGCTTGGTAACTCGCTCTCTCTCTCTTCTTGGAAAAATGACCAGAAAAGGCAACTTTCGATGGCAAATTGCTTCTGGTGATAGGTTAACGACGACGGGTGACAAGGATTTTGATTACAGTTTTAACTTTAGGATTTTTATTCCTATATTTTGTGAATATGTGTTTTTATTTCGTGTGCAATAAGTAATATGTGTATAAAAGATGTAGAGCAGTAACCAAAAGATAAATCAAATTAGCTAAACAAAATAATTTCCAATCAATTAAAGCCCTCGAATGTTAAAATCCATCCATTCTAACCTAATAAAAATCTCTTAAAAAAAACCTAATCACACGGATAAACCTTCTAATCAAATCAAATTGAAACCTAACCCTAGCAGAAAATAGACTGGAAAAAATTCAATACATAACATGCTCAAATCTAATCAAAACCAAAATAAAATCTACAAAAACAGAAATTTGAGAAATAGTGAAAAGAAAATGAATCAGGAAAAGAAAAACCTGAAAGGCAATCGTAGGAACATTGGGGATTTGGATGAAAAGAGGAGGGGGAAAATGGAGCTTTTGTTTTTAAGTGCTTTGGTGAAAGATGGGGAATAATAGGGATTTTGATTAATTTTGAGAAAGAAATATAATAAAAATAGGGTTAATAATTTATTTCAATTTTCATGTGAAATGTAATTTTAATAGGTAAATTATTGATGAAAATAAGATTTTGCCATTAAATTACCTACAAAAATTACATTCTACAAGTAAATTATCTACGAAAAAATAAATCCAGAGAAATATTATCGATGGAATATTATTTTCGTAGGTAATTTACAGGTGGAATACTTTTTTGTAGGGAAATTTCCTACGAAATCATGTTTTCGTAGGTAATTACCGACGAAAATATGTTCCATAAGTCATTTACAGATGAAAATATGATTCCATTAGGAATTTTCCTATGGAAAAAGGATTTCGTCTATAAATTTTATGTCTAATTTCAGCTGCAAAAAATTGGCACCAATTTAAGGATGGATTTTTCTATTCCATCGCTAATTTTCATTAGTAAAGTCTAATGGAAAATTTTTCTCCACTATTTACGATGGATTCATTATTCCATCACAATACACATTTTTTCTCGATAATTTTGCCTATGAAAAGATTTTCGTCTATAATTTTTCATCGAGAATTAGGATTTTTCTTGTAGTGTGATCGCCTATAAAATGGACTTCATCACCTATAAAAAGGACTTCATCACCTGTGGAAAGAACTTCATTACCTGTAGAAAGGACTTCATCATCTATAGAAAGGATTTGATACCTATAGAAAGGAGTTCATCCTTTTAAGAAATTACTTGATTGCTTAAAGGGAGACTTTAATGCTCACACAAAGACTTTAATACTCAAAGGGAGACTTTGATATGCCTGCAAGGAGACTTTTATTTTGGAATTTTGTTCTTGCATTCAAAATTTTCGAATGCATTTTGAATTTTTATGCTTTAAATTTTTATATTTTGGCACATTTTTTGAATTTTTACATTTTAGCGCATAGTATTTTTATATTTTGAATGTACATTGAGTTTTTACATTTTGGGTGTACTTTGTATTTACACTATGGATGTATTTTGAATTTTTACAACTTAGGTGTATTTTAAGGCCTTAAAACTTTTAGTGTGTTGTGTATTTGTAGAATATGTATTCTTTGTACATTTGTATTTTCGGTGAATTTAAAGGATTTGAACTTTTATACATTTGAATTTTTTATACATTTGAAGATTTTAAGTTTTTGAAAATTTATTGTGTGGTGTGTTCTAGTATACATTCTACGATAAAGAA
>JBBPFJ010000708.1:37047-58156 GCA_037975025.1 Excoecaria agallocha | reverse complement strand
GATCTGGTGCAATAACATGGAGTTCCAAGAAGCAAGCAACGACAGCCTTGTCAACAGCAGAGGCAGAGTATGTGGCAGCCACTACAGCAGCCTGTCAATGCATTTGGCTTCGGAGAATGTTGAGTGAGTTGGATCAAAAGCAAGAAAAGGCAACTGAACTTTATTGTGACAATAAATCAACAATAGCAATGACAAAAAATCCAGCATTTCATGGAAGATCAAAGCACATTGAATTGAGATTTCATTTCATTCGAGAATTAGTGATCAAAGGTGAAATAGTTATGGAGTTTTGTCCCACTGAAGTTCAAGTAGCAGACATCTTCACTAAAGCTTTGTCAAGTCAAAGGCATGCTTATCTTAGGACATTGCTTGGAGTGTGTGATTTTGGATCAAGGGGGAGTGTTGGAGATTTGATCCAAAATCTGTTGCAGGAAATCTCGGCAATATATTCTGAAGTTTAGTTAAGTTGTTAGCAAGTGGATTTTCTTGTTTAATCAGTCAAACCAAATAACGGCTAGATTCCTATTTTTTCTGTATTTCAGTTAATTGTAAGCCTATATATTGGCACTGCTATATGTTTTCTAAGGGTGCTCAAAAATCAATAATAAAGCTTGCTTCTTCGTGCAAAATATTTTATTCTTTCCTCTGTTATAAGCATTTGTTCTCCTCTTAAAATTTAACACTAAGTAGTCTTTTGGCTTTTTAGACTTTTTTTTTAAAAAAAAAAAATCTCTTCTGATTTTATTTGGTCTATTTGTGAAATTGTGCACCTAGTGTTGCTAATTTATCCATCTGCAGCATGTGCATCTGAGGTCTGATGAATTGGACTAAGCTTCTTGACAAACTGATGAAAATGATACAGATCAAAGTTGCAGTTGCAGCTATTTGGAATGTTCGTCATTTACCATTGCCTTTGGATTTTCATAAATGTGGGCTTTTATTGATTTGTTCGAATTTCTACAATGTCGCTTTGGCTTTCAGGTAATCGTGAATAATCCTATTTACCTTTTTCTTTCTTCTATAAATTTTAGCATGATTTTCCTATCACATTGTGTGTGAAGTTGCAGCTTGGAAGCAGATAAATATGGTATGAAAGAACTAACACTTATTTATCTTTTGTCCCGCCATCAGGAAGGAAATGTTGCCAATCAGAGGGAAAATCTAATTTTACTGCTAGCTAACTCCCATATTAGGTAATCTCATAAGCGGACATCAATCACGAAGGTTTTCAGCTATCTGATTCCAGTGTCCTCTTGAGTAAGCTTCATCTTATCTGTTTCAAATTAATGCTATTCCTGTCAACATCAGTTAGGGATAGAGCTGTTCAATCCCTCACAATTGTGTTCCTTTCTTGACAGACTTCCATGGAAAACCATGAACCAAGATGGCTTGGGAAGACCAATTTTGTAGAGATTCGTTCATTCTGGTGCATTTTTTGGAGTTTTGACCTGGTTCAGGTTGTCTGGGTCCACGATCTTCTTACTTCAATGCTAAATAATTTTTTGTCAATATCAAATTATGGTTTGTTGTTTGTAAATTTCTTTTGTTTTTTTTAATCAATTAGGAGCTTTGGTTTATGCTTGAAACTTCTATAGTAAAACCGCTACTGTTTAACTGATATATACTTCCAAAAACAATGGTTTTATGCTTGGTCAATTTATTATTGCTAGTATTTTGTATTTGTTGTATTTGCTACCAATGCAAAATTGTTTTAAGAACTTTTAATATGCAAAATTTTGTATCACAAATGGATAACTATATAAAATAAGCATATTCGTCAAGAATTTCTTTTAACCTACACTCGTTTCTTCCCTTTCATTCCCTACCATTACCACCCTCCAATTAAACCCTCGAAGTTTATGTTGTATGCATTTTGATACCTGTCTTTATTTATATTAGTCAATAAATTTCGGTGATGGTTTTCATCGAAAATCGGAAGTAGCATGGTTTTTGCGTTAAATAGTGCAAAGTTCAATGATAATTTCAACACGAAAAATTATTTAGTTATTTTTTATGCTATTAGACGTAAATTCAGTGGTCATGTGTGATATTAACTTATAAAAAGAGTTCATAAATTTTTTAATTATTGACAATTTTTTTTTACAAAATGTCTAAAAAATTTTTAATTTAATGTTGTTTGTAAGTGTCATCAAATATTTTAATTTAATGATGCTTTTTATAAAAGTTTTAGCAATTTCAGTAATATAATAACTCTTTCATACAACTGCCAGTAATTCAATATAATATAATGTTGTTTTTTTAAAAGGTCTAAGAAAAGTTGTCCTTATATTACAATTTTATTATAGTGTTTTAAAGGTCTTCTTAATATTTTGTTGTGTTTGAATTATGTTGGGCCTTGAAAAAAATCTCTAAACAATATCATCTTCCATTTTTCCAACAATTATCTCAAATAGAAATTAAAAAAAAAAAAAACTCAATGACTCTTATTATCAGTTTTAGAGGAATAATCAATTGAATAAATTAAAGAACCGGAGACAGATAAGTATTAGATTTTTTTATTTATTCTTATGTTAGATTTTTTTTTTCTTTCACTTTGCTTGCAATTTAACTTATATTATTTTTTAGGTCATTTGGCTCTTTAATCCTTCATTGAACTTGTCAAAATATATGATTTTAATTCACATATTTTACCACAAATTTGGTAAATTATTACCTAAAAATATGCCTTTAAAGTAAAATAGTTATTTATTTTTTGGGATTGTCTTCATCTTGCTCGCAACTAAGAATGATTTTTTATCTTTTTTTTATGGGTTCAATCTTTGTCAAGAAAAAAAAATCAATAGCATTTCAAAATTCAATTAATTAATCAAAATCATTTTCAAAAAATCTATTGGAAATTTTAATTAACTTAAACATGATAGTGATTAAGGCATGAAATTCATTTTTCTCTTATCGCTCCTTGCCGGAGAAGCAAATGCAATAGAGAATAACATGTTATGCTTGAGCGGGATGAAAATGATAAAACGGCGTTTTTTGTCTAGAGAAAATGGCAACTCAGGCCCTGTTTACTTGTAGAGAACAAGTAATGCATTCCAAATAGTAGTAATGATTGAAGTGTTAAAGAAGTATGCAATATGCTTTAGTAGTAATAATTGAAGTGTTAAAGAAGTAAACAGCGTGTGTATTCCAAGTAATTCTCAACTTTATTTATATATTCAAGTTGGTTTTTCAAAGAGGAATTTGCTTATAAAGCCAAGTGTTTAAAATAATCTAAAACTTTATTTTGACTATCAAATTTATTTAATTATTTCAATGTTTTCAATTTGTGCCGCAACTTTTGACATTTCTAATAACTCTAGAAATTGACAGAATCTTTAATATTTATTCAAATAATTGTGACTTTTAATTTGTATTTCAGAAAAGAATTTAAAGTTAATATTTAATTTTGATGAGCATTATGTCTTTTTCCCAAAACGAGCTTTTTTTTTTTTCTCTCGTAATACATGCTAGTGTCAAAGGTTGTGGTATCAACTGGAGTTAATGTAACTAGGGGTCATTGATTTGTAAAATAACATAACTCAACTTATATAATTGCAATAAGAGATAAAATATTGTCATTATTTTCGCAAAGCGAGACTCCTTTGCACTTAGATTTTATATACAGATTAACAAACTAAATAAAAAAGACCAGAAATAAAATAAGAATAAGCTAAGCAATATTCATATATGTTTGGGATTGGTATTTAGAGGTCTTGGCATATGTTCTATGAATTATCAATTTGCCATGATATTTATATTATGTTTTTAAAACATATTTCTCATTATATTTCTTGTTATTTTTTTAATTCTCAAATACGTGTTAAAAACATATTTAAAATTTTGATATACAACATATAATAAAAATTTTGTTATATATAGATAATTAGATGGGTGGAAAGAATGAAAATGGTGCAAGAATTGAAAGATTGATCTGATAGTAATGAACTTGCATTTTTAAATATTTTATACGAAAGAGTTAAAAAGGATCCGAATGGAATACCATCTTTTAAACCATCTGATTGGCAAGAAATGGATGACGAATTATTTATAGTAGTGGGTGAGAGATATGGTATTGAAAAAATAAAGGAAAAATACAATCATTTTCGGATGAAGTATCGACAATTTACTGAATTATTGGAGCGTACCGGGATAACTTATGATTCGTATTCAAACACCGTATTTGCTGTTGAAGATATTTGGCAAATGTTTTATAAGGTAAGGATATTATTAATTTAATTTTTTTATTATTATTTGTTTACATTAAGGTACCTAATACAAATATCAATATTTAAAATGTTTTTCCTCAATTAAATTACAGAAGCACAAGAATTTCAAATCATTTAAGAAAAATGGATGCAAACATTATGATATTTTGGGTTAAATTTTCGGTAAATCTACTGTTACTAAACATCTGCACCATACTTCTATACAAGTATCTTATGATTCAGATAACGAGCATTAAATTGAAAAAGAATTTCTTCAAAGGGGCATTCATCATGGATTGAATGGGGAAAAAATGGTGCTTCTAGTTTAAAAGATAAGCGAGTTCCTATCAATTACATTCCTGGCTCTAATAGAGCTAAGAAAGACTCCTCAACTGTTGAAATTATGGCTGTTCACAAAGCTCTTCAACTTTCTGCTGGATTCCTTGCTGAACAAAACAAAGCTGTTCTATTTGAACTGGACTCTCAAACTGTGGTGTCTTGGCTTAATAATCCAGTAGCTGAAAGATGCTGGAAACTCTCCAGCATTCTTAATGACATTATTAATCTTCTGGGAAAGTTAAACAAGATTAGCTTCATACACAAATGTCGAGAAAGAAACTCCTTTGCTGACAGTTTAGCAAAATAAGGGACTGTCCAAAATGAAGATTTCATAGCATGGTTATAACAACAACATTTTACTGATGATCATTCGCTCTCAACCTGATGGTATTTCGCTTGGCTCCAATGGATTCCTAGATCTATTTGTGCCTGTTGTGGCTCTTTGTTTTTCACAGATGCACTATGTTTCCTGGTCGTAATTTGTTTCTACAATTTTAGCTGGCATCGGTTTTTTTCTAGGGTTTGATGTTTGGTCTTGTGGTTATAATGCTCAAATATGATTGTACTTTGTAATGGCTGTCCATAATAATACGCATCAGCTTATCAAAAAAAAAAAAAAAGAAGAAGAAGAAGAGGCAATAAAGTCAAGCATCAATTTTCATGTCAAAAAGTTTGATATACATATATTCTTAAACACTTTGCATGCAATAAATGAAATATCAGATTTTAATAAATGAAACGCAGTATATTGAGCTCTCATTACATACTGAACCCAAATAATACCTTAATTATAGGAAAAGGAAGTCAAATTGAAAATGAAGATGAATATGAACCAACATAAAATCAATTAGGAACCAAAACGAAGTAAGTATGCATTCACCAAAAATGAGAAAAAAAAAAAAGCAAAAAAAAAATAAAAAATCAAATTAAAGAGCGAAGTGAAAACTTGCCAGAGATTGGGTGTTCTTGCTTGAAATGCAATAAGTATTATAGTAGGATATATGAAAAAGAAAGCACTCAGTATCAATAGAAAAAAAAAGAGCCCGTTGTTTTAGAAAAATTGGCTGAGATTTCAGTCTGTCTTTAGTAGAAATTTGTTTTTAATGGGAAAAAAAATTATTATTTAATAGGGGTTTCTATATATTTTTAGAAAAAGATATTTTTAAAAATAAAAATTTTTAAAAAATGTAATTTTAAAAGGAAAAAAGAAAAAGTAATATTTTTAAAAAGTATCATTTTTTTTAGCATTTTGTTAAAACTCCCTTCTATTTATGCTGATTTGGACTGAAAAATGTTTGGCTTAATTATACAAAAAGGCCCAAATATAGAATGACTTTCAATGTTTATACTAGGGGTGTACACGGGTCTGGATCTTTCTGTACCGAACCAAAGAATCGAAGAAAAAGATCTAGAATCTAACTGTACCGTTGACTTTATTTGGAATGGATCTGAATCTTTAACCGAGAATCGGACCAAGAACCGTATTGAACTGTACTGAATTATCTTGTACCGAAATAATCAATATTTATTAATTATTATATATAATACTAGTAATTTATATATAAATATTACTTATTATTTTTATTTTATATGTACTGCATAAATTTAAGTTCATAATTATTTAAATTATATATTTTAATACACAAAATTAAGATAATAATTAGTTAATAAATTAAATTAAATATTTTAATTATTAAGAAAATAAATTTGATTATTATAATAATCATTATATATATGAATATGAATATATAATTAAAATAATTTGTATTTAATTTAATCTATCTTTAATATCACTCAACTACTATTTTATTTTCTTTACAAATTTTTATATAAATATTTAAGTTAATCAATTTATCATATAAGTACTTTATCAATAAATTTTATTTACTGCTAGTATCAATTAACTAATACTCATATATTTTTAGGACAATACCTTTATGAATATCTAAATTAATAATATAATTAAATATATTTATTATATATAATGAAATATTACCAATTATTGTATTACATAAGTGTATAATTATTTTATTAATTAATTTCATTTATTTTTAGTGTCATTCAATTAGTATGTATATATTTTCGTACAATACCTATAGTAATAATGAAGTTGTAAATCAATAATGTGATTATATATAGTTATTGTATATTAAAATTTTATCAATTAATATAATTATTTGAGTATGTAATTATCTTATCAATTAACTTTATTTATCTTTATATTGTGAATGATTAAATATACTTATATGAGTACATATACTTTCAGTATCACTTAACTAACATTCATTAATTTTTTCACAATATCTATATGAGTAATTGAGTATTTAAATTAACAATACAATTATATATAATTATTATATTAATGAAATTTTACTAATTTGTGTAAAATTATTTACTGCATAAATTTAATCTCATAATTATTTATATTATATATTTTAATACATAAAATTAAGATAATAATTAGTTAATAAGTTAAACTAAATATTTTAATTATTGAAAAAAAAATTTAATTATTATAATAATTATTCTATATATATGAATATGAATACATAATTAAAATAATTTGTATTTAATTTAATATATCTTTAATATCATTCAATAACTATTTTATTTTTTTTATAAATAATATTTATTAAATATCTATATAGATATGTAAGTTAAGCAATTTATCACATAAATACTTTATCACTTAATTTCACTTACTTTGAATATCAATTAACTAATATTCATCTATTTTAGAGCAATACCTATATGAACATTTAAATTCGTAATGTAATTAAATATATTTATTATATATAATGAAATATTACCAATTAATGTATTTATATATGAGTGTATAATTATTTTATTAATTAATTATATTTATTTTTAGTGTCATTCAACTAGTATGTATATATTTTCTTATAATATCTATATATATAGTAGTAATGGAGCCATACATCAATAATATCATTACATAAAGTTATTATATATAATAAATTTTATCTATTAATATAATTATATGATTATATGAATATGTAATTATTTCATCAATTAACTTTATTTACTTTTATATCATGAATGATTGAATATACTTATATGAGTACATATACTTTCAATATCACTTAACTAACATTCATTTATTTTTGCATAATACCTAGATGAGTAATTGAGTATTTAAATTAATGATACAATTATATACAGTTATTATATTAATGAAATTTTATCAATTAGTGTAATTATATATGTATATAATCACCTTAACAATTAATTTTATTTTCTTTTAGTATCACTCAACTAGTATTAATCTATTTTTGCATAGTATCTATATAAGTAATTTAGTATGCAAATTAATAATATAATTATATATAATTATTATATTAATGAGATTTTTTACCAATTAGTGTAATTATATATGTATATAATCACCTTACCAATTAACATAATTATATGAGTATATAATCACATTAACTATTCATTTCATTTTCCTTCATCATCACTCAACTAACATTCATCTATTTTTGCACAATACATATATGAACAATTGGATATTTAAATTCATAATACAATTGTATACAATTATTTTATTAACAAAATTTTAGCAATTAATGTAATTATATATGTATATAATCAACTTAACAACTAATTTTATTTTCTTTTAGTATCAACTAATATTTATTTGTTTTGACACAATATTTATATAAGTAATTAAATATTTAAATTAATAATATAATTGTATACAATTATTATATCAATAAAATTTTATCAATTAATTTAATTATATGAATATATAATTACATTAATAATTCAATTGTGCCAATAGAATGATTAGAGTACCAATTTAAAATATTTGATAAACAATTTAAATATTAATAAATATATATAAACAAAGACAAAGATTTATTCATTTTATAAATTATTTAATTAATAATATTAATTTAATAGTTATTTAAAAAATACTTTATATTTACTCTCATTTTTATAAATAATGGTAAATATAAATTATTTTTAAATGGTAAAAACCTGAATTTAAAAATAAAAATCAAATTTAAAATTTTTTAAGAGGGAATTTTTTTTTATTTTAAAATTTTGGAGGGAGTAAAAATTTTAATTAAATTTAAGAGGAAAAAATAAGAGGGAATTTTTTTTATAATTATATAATTATATTTTGTTATCGTTTAAAATTAGAATGCTGATTGGCATCGAAATCTCATTGAGTAAAAGCCCTAAGCAGATCGAATCGATGAGAGGGGGAGAGAGGAAAAGAAAGGATCATGGTGGAGCATTTAGCATCCATATTTGGAACAGAGAAAGACAGAGTTAATTGTCCGTTTTACTTCAAGATAGGCGCTTGTAGGCATGGAGATCATTGCTCAAGGCTTCACACCAAGCCCAGTATTAGCCCTACCCTTCTTTTCTCCAACATGTATCAGCGTCCCAATATGCTCACTCCTGGTGTTGATCCTCAAGCAATTAAAATTTTGTTGCATAATTTTCCTCTATGAGAAGTTCATCCTGCGAGTGATTCGATTCTTAGATAAATTTTTTGGGTTTGATCTTCTTGATCATTCATTCACATGTTAGTTTTACTCTAATTGTGTGTTTTGTTGGAAATAAGCATTTAAATCTTGAAGATTAGTTAAATAATTCACACTGTTCAGGCAGAAAAATGAAATTTGTTTTTTTCTAATTAGTTTTCTGGCTTTATGATACAGTTAATTGCTTTCCCAGTATGTTTTTCTTGTATTTAATTACCAGCATGTTTTTGATATGATAGTGAATCTAATGTAGTAAGATTAAGGCTAGAAATTTTGATATTTTGCGATTTCTTTTGTTCTGCTCAACTAGATGACTGGTGTAGATGGGAGTTCTTCTGATGGCCCATTTCGCAGAAGGGGTGAAAATTCACATGGAAGAAGGGGAACTGGCAGGGTCTCGCCAAGTAGTTTTCCTAGGTATTCTGATCGCAGACCCAGTCCGCATCCTGAGTATGGAGTCAAGAAGCCATTAGCAATTTATGTTATTAGATTATCACTACTATAGAACAAGGAAAATAAAGTAGTCGGTCTCCTTAATCTTCTTGATTTTCTTTGCCTTTCTTATCAAAGTACGGTCTCCTTAATCTTCTGGATTTTCTTAGCCTTTCTTATCAAATTCTCAAAGTAATCGGTGGCTTTTTTTTCTCTTGTAAAATTTGATATGTTGGTTTGTTTTAATCATTGTTGGTTAATGTGCAAAAAGAATGAGTTATATAATTTCTGAATTTCATTTCCTGTTCTATGTAAACAGGAATCTGGGAAAGGTAGTCAAGATAAAAAAAAAGAACCATATCAAGGCGGTGTAGTTATTCATTTCCTGAAAGAAATAGATTTTTGGAATGCTGGCATTTCCTGAACGACTTCATGTAGCTAACAGCTGTAATGGGTTTTATCACAATTGTAAAAAACAAATTGGCAAGTTCTGCTCCCAAAATGTGTCTAATGAATTACTTGCTTATCTATAGTATTTATTGTGATGAATGGATGATTACTTTTGCTGTTATGTTTTTATCTATTGCTAGCATGTTAAAATTGGGCTCCTTAACCTCATTTACTTTATTATTTAATTGTGGATTACTCAGTTTTCTTACAAGTCTGCAGGTTGAGATATGAATGTGATAAAATTTGTCTTAATTAAGCCTTTTCAGAATATTCAATATGGAGGAACCCAGTCGCTCAAATGATTGTGACTTTTAAGCCTCTTCCATGAGTAATTTCTAGAATTTAATGAGAAAGTCCATCTAATCATTAGTTGAAAGGTCTCAAACATATATATATTATTGTCTTTTCAATTGGTGTTATTTTTATTAATTTTTTTTTATTAACAGGCTGCAAAAATTGTTAAACAAGTGTACTTCATGTATTTACCATGTCATGGAAATTCTATTTAAGCATTTCTAAAACACTGAAATATTGTTTCTAAATGCCCTTTGATTGTTATTTTTCCAGTTTAAACGAACACTGGGGCAGTTTACACCAGTAGGTTCTATTCTTCTTGCTTCCTACGAGGCAACCCAAATATGGTCATGGAACTTGCTGGGAACATATCTGATTTGCCAGATGCAAGAAAGGTAGCAGCAGAGGTAAGTATCTATTCGACAGTTTCAGTTATTCTTGATTGCTGTTAGAATATATCTGCCTTTGTCAAAGATTTTTTAACCATCAATATATTTATGCACCATATAATTCATGTTAGAATATATAGCACGCAATATATTTATGCACCATATAATTCATGTCAACAGATAAAAAATGCATAAAAACTCCATTAGTAACACTCACTTTATATTATATCTATATTGGTAGTTCATACTTGAAATTATTAAAATGATTTTACTAATATGAAATTTATATTGATTGTCAAACTTTTGCATTTTAAATAATGTGATAATGTGCATGCAAAATTTTAAAAATATTGAATTATCCGAAATATTGAATTGTATTGTATTATTTTGTACCGAAAGAACCGAATAACTGTACCGAATTATACCGAATTTTTGTAGAACCGTACTGAATTGTTCCAAATTTTTAAGACAGTTACAATACTTAATTTTTAAAATCTCCAAAATTTCAAGACAATACGGAGATTTGTAAATCCGCGAATTGTACCGTACCGTGTACACCCCTAGTTTATACTCAACTTTAAAACCTTGCAATGTTAACACCAATTTTACAATTCTTTTTCAATTATAAAACTCCGTTAATTTAAATAGATTAAGCTGACTG
This sequence comes from Excoecaria agallocha, assembly GCA_037975025.1. Lineage (NCBI taxonomy): Eukaryota > Viridiplantae > Streptophyta > Magnoliopsida > Malpighiales > Euphorbiaceae > Excoecaria > Excoecaria agallocha. Next base: position 46,869 of record JBBPFJ010000708.1, on the reverse strand, counting down.
GGATACTTAGGTGGACTAATAATGTTTATACCCAACTTTAAAACCTTGCAATGTTAACACCAATTTTACAATTTTTTTTAATTATAAAACTCTGTTAATTTAAATGGATTAAGCTGACTGGGATGCCTAGGTGGACTAATTTTGCCAACAAGGATGCTAGGTCACCTCTTCTTCTTTCTCAAGTTATTTTTTTCAGATTCTTGTTTTGATTATTGGTTTGCTTGTGTCCTGCCTGCAAAATCAAAACAATACAATATTCTCCTGCTAGTTTGGTTTGGTTTTGGCTTTATAATATTGATCACTTTCTCCATTTTTTTTCTAATTGTTAAAGTTGAGAACATTTCAACCAATTGGTCTACTAACAAATATGTCGCATCCACTTAAACGTTTCCCAATTGTTAGCGTGTTCTCAAAGTTGGGTTTGCCGCTAATTGTGATAGGACACGCTGGAGGAACGACTGCAAAAAGTTTAAGCAAGGAAGCAGCGGATGATTGCCGGTGCTCTCACCGATGAGGAAGTCCGATCAGCTAGGATTGAAGAACTCAAAATGTTGTTCAGATAAATTCCAATTTAGTTTAAGAGATGTTTTTATTGGTGTGGGGTTATACGGCCAGGGGTGATTCATGTATAGTCCCTATAATTGTTCATTGTTATTATGAAGCCCAATTTTGTAAATCTATGGCCTCTTAAGGTCACATTCAACATTTTATACTGTGAGTAGGGATGATAATGGGACAAGGCGGGGGTGGGGAATGGCTCCCTACCTACTGCACCGCACAGGAGCAGGGATTCTCCATCCCATCCTTGGTAGCATTTCGATAGAAAAACTCTCAGCGTCCCCATCTCAATTTCCGTTTCTGCAAAAAAAAATATTTTTAAAAAATCTAATTATAACTAAAATGTAATATTTAATAATTAATTGTAATTGAAATATAACATTTAATAATTAAAAAAATATAAATTCAATTACAAATCAAATTAATATAAATTTTAATAATTGGCAAAATTAAAATTAAATATAATTTAAAACTAAATTATATAAATATAATTAAATTTAATTACCAAATTTTGGGGACCGTTTCCGCCTCGAAATTTAAGTTAGAGAATATTTTTTCCTCATCTCCGTCCGTACAGGAGAAATTTTTGAAAATTTTTTGTCACATTCGAGGCGGTTTTTCATCGGGAACGAATATTCTCCACCCCATGATCATTCGTAATTATGAGTTTTGACTAGGAAAAGCTTATTAGATCTTGACCATTATATCCTTGCCCAAAGACCTTCAGAATATACTCAATATAGAGGAGTGTCGGAGAAAATAAATTCCAAATTCATTGTCGTAATCAAGTGTAACAAAAGAATCAGCAGAAATCCAAGAGATAGCAACAAATGTTAGCCAAGCAAAGAAAGGCCTAAAATGGGCCACGTGTTTGCCATTGATGTAATTATAAGATAGTTGGGTAAGAAATTTGGGACCACGATTAAAAAAAAAAGAAGAGATTTATTATGTTATGTGAAGATGTAATTTGAATGGAGGGTCGAATGGAAGTTGGGTAACATGAAAATTGAGATTTATGGTATTGAATAGAAGGTCAAAATCTGGAAGAGTGTAGATAAAGTGATGAAGAGCAGGAAAATATAGTATCGTTTTGATTTTGCAGGTAGGACACGAGCAAACCAGCAATCGAAACAAGAATCTGAAAAAAATAACTTCAGGAAGAAAAAGAGGTGATGTGGGGAAGAAAAAGAGGTGACATGGCATCCTGTTGGCAAAATTAGTCCACCTAAGATTAGTATTTATGGTCAATTTCACTTATGGTCACTGGATTTGTGTCTAATCGTTTAAAAATAATTGACTTATTTTTTATGACTTAAATATCACTGAACTTATCATCTTTTTACAAAAAAAGTTATTTTGACCGATTTTTGGTGATTGCTCTTACTGAAATACTGACGTGGCATATTATGTCATATGTTTGGACACACGTGACACGACACATCAATAGTCACGTCATCAGAAGATGCCACGTGTATCCAAAAATATAATATGACGTGTTGACATATCGTGTGGTATGACCTCTTTCGATAACGTGACTATTAACGTGTTATGCAACGTGTGTTCAGACATATGACGTGACATGCTACATCAGTATTTCAGCCAGAATTATCGTCAAAAATTGGTTAAAATAATTTTTCTGTAAAAATATGATAAGTTCAGTGATATTTAAGTCAAGAAAAATAAATCAATTACTTTTACACGATTAGGCGTAAGTACAGTGACCATAGGTGAAATTGACTCTTAGTATTTATATTGTAAAATTTTGAAATTTGATACAAATATTGAAAGACATCCTATAATTATGGCCTTTTTATATAATTAACCCAAAATATTTTTCAAAGTCCGATTGAGCTCGGTCTAAACCTGATACAACCCGGTTAATGCCTATGTCTAACCACAAGTATCAAAGTACTGGTAAAAAAAAAAAAAGATAGTATTATGATTAGACATGACATGGGCTATGCTTTGATCGTGTTTTAGTCGAATTTTAACTGTACCTATATAATTTTTTAAGCATTTTTGCTGCACAAGTCTATTGCCCATATCAAATTATGATTAGTTGTAAATCGATGGCTCTACCGGATAACCTCCCGGACAAATTACCTCAGGCGATTGATGTTCCTCAGCATCTGCTATCAGACAAAATACGCCAGCCGAATGATGTTCCTCATCATCAGATGCTTAATAAGTCAAAAAGCTTTTATCCTCCCAACCCCGATTTGTTTCCTCCACTTAAGCCCATTGATCAATGTTCATCCCCTCCGCGAGGCTCCTATGTTAGTCTCACAAGGAGGCCGGATGAGGGTTCCAGAGACGCTCCCTTCCTTAAGGTTGAGCGCTCAATAAAGGCAACCCGTCAATATAGACTTTTTGCCAACAATCTGCCGCTGGGTTGGCCTTCTTTTGGACTTAGGAAGCTTTTCTCCTGGTATGGCTCAGTTGATCAAGTTTTCATTCCGAAAAAGCTAAGCTCCAATGGTTCCAAGTTCGGTTTTGTTACTCTCTCTACGTCCAGAAATATAGACGTGATAATTAGTAGGTTAAATGGTGCCTGGCTAGGAGGAAGGAGGTTGCAAGTTAACCTTGCCAAATACGGGGCCAAGCCTACTAAAAGAGGCATGCAAGATAGCTTCAGCACCAAGAAAACTATCCCTTCAAATCTTAGGGGTTCTAGATCATATGCTGATGTTTTCAAACAGGGTTTAGCAAGTAAAGATGGCATCCGAAAAGATTTACATGCAAACCAAAAGGCTGGTGCAGTAAACTTTCATTATGAGGTGGAGAAAGAGGACAAGGATTGGCTTAGCAGAAGTCTGGTGGGGTGGCTCCATTTTGCCCAGAATGTAACAGTGATTCAAGATGCCATGATTGATCAAGGTTATTTTTCCTGTGTTTGCAAACCGATGGGGGGCAACCTGGTCTTACTCACCTTTCCGGCCATTGAAGATAAACTGGCTATGCTAGAACTAGGTGCAGAGTGGCTTAGTGAATGGTTTGAAGCCGTCAAGCCCTGGGAACCATCCGCCATCTGCAGGAAAAGGTTTGTCTGGCTAAGGTGTGAGGGCTTCCCCTTGAATGCATGGAACCCGAAATTCTTCTCCACTATAGCTGCCCTTTATGGTGACTTCATCTCTCTTGATGACAACACTAGAAACAAGAGTTGCCTAGATGTAGCCAGAATCCTAATTGCATCGTCTGCCCAGGCACCTATCGATGACATTATGAAGACAAGAATAGACGGGGCTACTTTCCCTTTCAGAGTGCATGAAGAACCTTCCTGCTTCCAGCCATCATGCTTCTCTTCTAAGTCAAATTTCACCAAGAAGCATATTGCTAAGCCGGAGCACAATCGTCAGGTGAACGGAGCTGAAGGCGAATCAACTGGGGAAACATCTTCATCCTCGTTCTGCGTCATCAAATCCTCGGGTTTGGAGCAAGGACAGAAGGCATGCGGCACTGACTCCAATGCTCAAGAATATTCTTGTTCTGCAACATTGGAGGAGAGGACTGAAGTGGCATATGGCTTTTCCCCAGATCGAGCAGATGCCTCCTGCTCCCCACTAATTTCTCCTGTCGCCTCTCCAGCTAATGGGTCTGGTATCCCTCCCTCTGGGCCTACTAATTCTAATCTGTCTCAGCCCATTGTGGAACTCAGCTCAATACCAAATGGTTGGGAGTTGGTCCCCTATTTAACCCAGTCAGATTTACCTTCAGGGAGTACTAGGCCCAGTTTCAACGCTCAACATGTTAGTAACTGCACCAACGGTAAACTATCTTCTGGGTTTATATCAGAAAAAAGGAAGACAAGAGTTAAGGCTATCCGATCCATCTACTCTTCTCGTCCAGTTAAGGCTGCTCTACACAGAAAGTCGGGTAACAAAGGACGCAAATCTAGGAAGGCAAGGGCTATGGCAGAAGTTAGTCCAGCAACCTCCAACTACAGTGGGAATATTGCTGGCGATTCCATCTCCGACAGCTGCTTTCTGAATGTCAATGATCGCCTCAGCAGACCTAAAGTTGATGAAGTTAACTCTGCATCTTTTGAAGCTCTCAAGATCTTGGAGGTTGCAGACTCGCTGGGTATTGCAACGTCTGATAACAGGGAGCAGCTGCTGGATTTTCTCATCAGGTCTGAAGAGGAAGACTTGGCAAAATGGGAGTCTCTAAAAGACCATTAAGCTGTCCCTGCTTAACAGAGGTACGGTTCGGTTTTATTTCATTGTTTCCTATGATTTTTCTCTCATGGAATATTAGAGGCTTAACCTCAGCCCTTAAGAAGAGTCATGTTGCGTCTTTGGTAAGTAAGAAGAACGTTGGTATGTTGCTCTTGCAAGAGATGAAAATTAAGGAGATAAACGCTGGTCATGTCAGGAAATTATGGGGTAATAAAAGCTTTGAATGGGTCTCTCTAAACGCAGATGGGAATAGCGGGGGTATCCTGATCTCTTGGTGCTCGGGATTTTTTACTCTTAAGAACACTACTAAAGGAAAGGGGTGGATTGCAATTGAAGGCTGTTTAGCGGAATGTAATTTGGATTGCCTTATTGTAGGGGTCTATGCACCCATTGGTGACTCAGATCAATCAGATCTGTGGTCTCAGTTGGAGAAGTTATTAAACAGCAATATCCCCTCTCTTCTTGGGGGGGACTTTAATGCTGTCCTCTGTGCAAAAGAAAGATGGAATAAAAGCTTGTTTTCAAAAGACAGGGTTTTCTTAGACTTTGTGAATCGAACCGGACTATTGGATTTACCTCTGACCGGGAAAAAATTCACTTGGAGCAATTCCATCAGCGGAAGCAGGTTAGATAGGTTTCTTGTGAATAATCTTTGGCTCCTCTCCATCAGCAATTTGGCTCAGTTTTCGCTCCCGAAAGGACTGTCTGATCATACTCCTATCGTCTTGTCCTGTAATGAAATTAATTGGGGTCCTAGGCCATTCAAGTTCCTCGATGCCTGGCTGTCAAATGCAAGCTTTCTTGATCATGTTCGCTCTTGGTGGTCCAAGCTCAGTTTTGTTCAGAACAGGCAGGTTAGTTTGAAATTGAAACTGCTCAAAAAGTACATTGCTGATTGGAATGTTTCTTGCTTCGGTTTGGTAGATCAGTCTATTTCTAAGCTGGAAGGTGAAATTGACAGCCTTGATTGTGATTTAGAAGATGAAGATATCAATGAAACCATCAGAAATTTCATGCTTTCGAAAAGGGGTCATTTGGTGAATATGCTTTGGGGTAAGATGAAAGCCAAGGAATCGATTTGGAGGCAGAAATCCAGGTTGAAGTGGCTTAGGGAAGGAGATCGGAACACTCATTTCTTCCACCTATCGGCATCTTTCCGTCGCTGTCGTAATCAAATCACTAAGCTTAGCACCAATGTAGGCATCATCTCAGACCCAGTCCTCATTAAAAAGGAAGTCTTGAAGTTCTACAGTGATTTATTCAAAGAAAAGATACCCATCAGGCCTTCTTTCCCTCAAAACTCCTTCTCCAGGTTGTCCTCCTCATCGTCTATCTTCATTGAATCCCCGGTCTCTCATGAGGAAATTAAACTTGCTGTTTGGAGCTGCGCTAGCAATAAAGCTCCTGGCCCTGATGGTTTCAATTTTGCATTCATTAAATCGGCTTGGGATATTATTGGGATGGATATTGTATCAACGGTGGATGCTTTTTTTGTCAATGGGGTGCTTCCTAAAGCAAAACTGCTGGCAAACAGATTGAAAAAGGTGGTCGAAGAGGTTATTTCTCCGGAACAATGTGCATTTATTAAAGGGAGGCAAATACTTGACGGGGTTCTTGTTTCTAATGAGATCATTCACTCTTTGAGGGAAGGTAATCTCAGCGGAGTGCTCTTCAAAGTTGATTTCCATAAAGCTTTTGACTCAATAAACTGGAACTACTTGGATTTGGTTATGGAACAGATGAATTTCGGGGCCAAATGGAGGTTCTGGATCAAAAATTGCATTTCAAATGCTTATGTCTCTGTTCTTGTTAATGGCTCTCCAACTCCAGAATTTCAGATGGGTCGTGGTCTGAGGCAAGGGGACCCTCTATCCCCTCTTCTTTTCATTTTAGCAGCTGAAGGGTTATCAGTTCTCATTAAGAAAGCGTTGCATCTCGGCCTCTTTAATGGCTTAAAGCCTATCAGCAGGGGTAGGGGTGATCTGATCCTATCCCATATACAATATGCAGATGACACCATTATCTTTCTCGAACCTCATCAAGTCTTCATCTTACAGCTGAAAAGGGTACTCAAAGTCTTTGCTTTGATGTCTGGTCTAGAGATTAATTTTCACAAAAGCTGCTTGATAGGAATTAATGTTAGTAAGGATTGGATGCAAGAGTGTGCAAATATGATTAGATGCAAAGTCCAACATTTACCTTGTTCTTACTTGGGCCTGCCTTTGGGCACAAATCCTGGGAGGAAGGACACGTGGAAGCCATTAATCCTTCAATTTCAGCGGAAGCTGAGTGGCTGGAAAGGGAAGTTTTTATCTATTGCTGGCCGCTTAACCCTCTTAAAAGCCACCTTAATGAGCTTGCCCACTTATTTCTTATCCCTCTTCAAAATGCCGGCTGGGATTGCAAATAAGTTGAATTCCATTATGAGGAAGTTTTTTTGGGGTGGAACTGATGAAAAGAAAGCATTCTGTAGAACTAGCTGGGTCAACATTATGAAACCAAAGGGACTTGGCGGTCTTGGGGCTGGCTCCTTGGTACTTAGGAACCAAAGTTTGCTTTTCAAATGGCTATGGAGGCTCAATCCCTCAAGTGACTCTCTTTGGCAGAAAATCATTTTCAGCAAATACAAGCCCAACTTTCTTCAAAGCCCAGGAGCATCCCTTGTTCATAATCCTTCAGCCACTTGGAAAGACATTGTGAAGATCAGCAACGTCCCATTGTTTAAAAACAGTCTCGCAATTGATGTGGGTGGAGGTGAATCATGCCTCTTCTGGTATGATCGCTGGATTGGAGTCTTGCCTCTAAAAGAAAGATTCCCTCGTCTATTTAGCATTTCTCTCCTTAGAGATGCGAATATTTCGGGCTGTGGTTACTGGTCAAGAGGCTCTTGGTATTGGCAGTTAAAATGGAGGAGGAACCTTCTGGTCTGGGAGTTAACAATGCTTGAGGATATGATGACGCTTCTCAACTCCTTTGCCCTCTCTTTTGGTCGCCCTGATCGTAAGATTTGGGTCCACGACTCACAAGGGGTCTTCTCGGTTAAATCTGCGTGTAAGGCTCTGGGCAAATCCTCTTTCGCTGATGACAATTTTGATAAATTCTCTTGGGTACTAGGGAAGAATGTGGCACCTCCAAAAGTTGAACTCTTTTTGTGGATATGTATTAAGAACATAATCAGCTCAAAGACGTTCCTGGCTGATCGTGGGATTATCGATTCTGGATGCTGTCTCTGCCCCTTCTGCAAACTCGCGCCAGAGACAATGGATCATCTTCTTCTAACCTGCAGTTTTTCCTCTTCTTTATGGTATTCCATCCTTAGATGGTGGGGGTACGTCTTCTGTATTCCGATTAGCTTATCAGATATGATTCTACAATGGTCCTTCTATGCTGGTAGCGGGCCCCGCCGTAAAGTATGGAGTATTCTTTTTTTGGCTTGCATCTGGACAATCTGGCTTGAAAGGAATGCTTTGCTTTATTCTGGAAAATCGCTGACAGTCTCCTCCCTCTTCCATCTCTGTTTGGCTCGGTCTGCTTTTTGGATTAAAGCTCACAAAGACCTGAGCTTCCTCAATGGTCAACACCTTCTTCTAGCTTCTGATGGGATTAGAAATCTCTTTCAGGTTCCCAAGAACAGACCGAAAGCAGTATGGTATCCTCCCAGTCCGGGCCATCTTAAGTGGAACACTGATGGCTCTTCCTTTGGCAACCCGGGACCTGCAGGTATCGGTGGAGCTCTTAGGGACTCATCTGGGTCAATTTTGTGCCTATTCTCTTGTAATGTTGGAAAAAGAGACGCTGTGGAAGCTGAGCTACTTGCTGTTCACAAAGCTCTCATGGTCTCAGCCAATTTTCTTTCTCAGCTGAACATCCCTGTCTCTTTTGAACTGGATTCCTCAACGGTTGTGGCTTGGCTAAACCGCCCTGCTGCTACCAGACCTTGGCGTTTGAATAGCACTTTTAATGACATCAGTAATTGCTTAGCAATTTTTAACAAGATCACTTTCATTCATCAAATGAGAGAATCAAACCAGTTGGCGGACGGCTTGGCTAAACAAGGAGCTTTTCGTTCCACTGATTTAGTTGCTTGGCTTACAGAGGGACAGTGACAGTTATTTTTGTGCTCTGATTTTGGGATTTTTTGTCTGGTCTCTGTCGATTTATTTGTTTCTGTGGGAGCTGTGTGAAGTCTTGTGTCTGTTATTTTCAGCTATTGTTCCTGCTGTCTTCTTCTTTCTGGTTTGCTGCTTGTTTGTTTTGCTGGAGGGTGTAACTGCTGCTTGCAGGAGTTTGATAGTGGTTCCGGAAAGCTTTCACTCTTCAGTTTCGGATGGTTATCAGCGGGGTGCATTTTTCTCCGGCCTTTCCTGGTTCTAGGTGGTGCAAGTCATTGTCGGCGGTTTTCTGTCAGGCCTCTGGTCTCGTTCTTCAGGTTGCAAGGTTTGCTTTTGTCGGGGTATTTCTTTCAGTTACGCTTTCCTGCACCTTCTTTGTAAAGCTCTGTTTTTGGTTATCTCAGCTTCTAGCTCCACTGTCTCTCTGGTTGCATCATCGAGAAGAACCTTTTGTTGTTTTTTTTTACTCCTTTTAGATTTTGGTTGTTTCTGGTTACCTTTCAATTTTAGGTTTTTTGGTTTTCTTCCTAGGCGCTGCTTCTGTCCGCTGCTATGGATTTTCTGTTGAGTTCTTCTTCTGTTCCTATGGCAGAGGATGGTTTTCTAGCCTTTGTGTAGCCTTTCGGCTTTGCTGCTTCAATAAATTTTCAGCTTATCAAAAAAAAAATTATGATTAGTTGTAATATACGTTTACAAACACAAAACAACAAAAAGGAAAAGGGAGACATAATGATAATGTTTTTAAAAAGAAAAGAAGATAATAATTGAAAGTGGTGTCGGAAAAAGAGACAAAAGTCCCTATTCACTTATCTTCTTCAGATTGCTGTGCTCCTTTCCCTCTCCCTTTCATTTTCATTTCTGTAACTACCATCTTCAACATTCATCCTAATTTATGCCTATCTCTACTAAATCCCTTCAATTTTCTTCAAGTTTTGGCAATCCAAGGTAAGATCTAACTCCAATTATGACGAAATAAT
>JBBPFJ010000708.1:0-36847 GCA_037975025.1 Excoecaria agallocha | reverse complement strand
GGGGGGGGCCGATGGGGGCACCGGCTTCTAGAAAAATATGTTAGGACCACAAACAAAAAGAAAAAAGAAAAAGGAGAGGAGGAAGGAGATCGGGAACAAGGGGGGCACTGGTGATTGACGGCAACATCAGTGTCAAAACCGGCATCGATGACTCCATGAGGTAGAGGTGGCTTCTCCGGCGCTTACTGCTCTCCCCACTCGCCGGCAGCAAGGAGATCGGCCATGGTGGAGTGGGACATTTCAGCTCTAATTCCGATGAACGATGGCAGTATTGGGGCGCGTGAACATCGCCTGGAAGCTACCGGTGGCTCTAGCTATCAGTAAGCAGCTTCAGTGCATCTCCGGAGAAGCTCCGATGACCGGTTCGGCGAGCGCATGAACGGGTAGATTGAAGAAAATTCGACCCTTAAGGTATGGGATACTGAAATTATCTCTTCAAGATTTTTGTATGCATATATATATTTGGAATCTTTTGATTGCCTTGGCCCAAAATAAATTGATACATTCATATATCAGTCAATAACTTATAACAAATGATCTTCAGCCTTCTGTTGTCTCCTAGAAATTGGCTTCATCTATACTTTGTTGTCCTGATGTCCATCATAGCAACATTATCACTATAATAATAGTTCATAAACAGATTAATTATGACTCACTGCCTTTGAGAGCATTTTTATAATTCAGTTTTGAAATTTATTGTCTTAACAAGATGATTCAAGGCTAATAGAACCTATAGGGAATAAATAAGCCAAAGCTGTCTATCAATAGCCTCTAAGCAAAGCCAATTAAATCTTATATTGCACAACTTCAAAGAAAAGTTTAAAAGGATTGTTAAATTTATAGGTAACTGATTATATATATATATATATATATATATATATATATATATATATATATATATATATATATATATATATATATATATATATATTTGTTTTTCATAATATTACACGCAGCAAGAAGTTCAAAAATTAAAAATATTAGTGTCGGAAAAAAATAACTACTGACTAAAAATGATCAAGATGATTGTATACATGAATGATGCCTCAAACTTGCTCTCGACAAAAACGTAAATATCAATATTATGTTGCAGTAAATTGCTTTTTTTTTTAATCGTAGTTCAGTAATAATAATAAAAAAATAGTTCTTTTTATAATATATTGATTTTTGATTGAGTCGCTCTTTCTTGATCGAGCTACTATTTCTTGAGTTACATTAATTAATATGGTTTTCATGATTTTTCAATTTTTATGTGCATTCTAAAAATCAACTGAAAATACCATTTTTGTTGTCTTTTCAAATTATAATTGTTGTTAAACTTAAGTGATAATTTCATCCAGTAACAATAAGGAAATTCTCATTTTACTTTTCCTTTTTCTTTTCTTGACTAGATTCTTTTTTCATTATAATTCTTATGGTACAGCTGGACCATCCTTATTTTTTCTGATGTAGACTTTTCATGGGACAAACATTTAAGTGTAAACAACTTCAATTTTACTAGAAACGATAAATTTAGTACTATTGCTGAAAACAGATCAATGATATCATCTAAACTTAATATTATAAAATTTAGTTTATTATTGAGTACTGATATATATGTGAGTTTGATTCCCTCTGTTTTTTTAACTTTATATATAATTTTAAAGTTTCAATTTCTTTTATTGATCATTTAAGGTCTTTTTGATTTTTAAATTCTTGGTTTTCTAGAAATAGGATAATTTAGATTTCTAAAGATCCAACTAGGTTAATTTATAAGTTCTGTTGGGGATATTGTTAGAAAGAGCTTTCATTAATTTAGGCTAAATCTTGGCAAAACGGAACTGGTTAATTTGCTTAAGATTAATATTTGGTCTCTATTGTTTGATACCATTATGAAGATGAGGAACAAAAAAGAAAAAAGAAAAATCCGCACAAGAGTTTGTAATAAGTGCTAATTACTTATTAAAATTGCTTCCATTTTGGAAACCTTCTCACTCAAAACTGTACAAGAGGATTTTGCTAGTATTTTATGAATGCAATTCATGTGATTTTGGTGCAATTCGTTTAACTTTATTTGGATTTATTATATATCATATTTTATTATGTTTTATTTATTATGATATTTTTTGCCAGCATACATATGAGATTGCTTTCAGCTGTGGTACATGCTATCAAAGACTGGCAGAAGAATCTGCTTGGATGTTTACAAAAGATAATGGAATAGATACGGTTTCAATGGATCTTTCGTATTTCATATGTATGTTGCATCAAACCACATTATGTTGGTGAAAATTGATAATAGTGGTGTGAGTTCTTGGCTCCCAGAACCTGCACTCGGTATAAACTTCGCCAGAGATGGAATGCAAGAAAAAGAATGGCTTTCTCTAGTGGCTGTTCACAGTGATGCTTGGTTATTTGCAGTGGCTTTCTACTTTGGTGCTAGATTCTGTTTTGATAAAACTGACAGGTAACCAGCTACTTTTCCTTTCTCTTCCTTCTTTTGTATGCCACCAGCTACTTTTCCTTTCTCATCCTTCTTTTGTATGCCAATGTAACATATTTTACTATTGCAAATTATTTTGGTGCTGAGCAATCAAAATGGAATCAGATGGTTATGTGCTTAGATTATTGATAAATCCACTGAACTATGTCTTGTATTTAATGGTTGCTTGTCCTCTTTTACTTTTTATCTTTGGTTGCATCTTAATTGCAACCAAAAATGATTTAGTTAGGAATTTAAACTTCCTATTGTTTATGCAAATGTATGTGGCAATTGAAGGAGAAGTATCTATAGAGCTATATCTGCAACTTGTGCTTTGCTTCGGCATTGAATGCTTATTTCCTTTATGCTATTTTTAATGCACTGTAGTCACATGATTTGTTCAATTTATTAGGAGATTCTGGTACTAATCACTACCACAATGTATGTTTGAAATTCAAAACTAATTGTAGCCTACAGTCTCGTAAGAATCACAACTTCTAATGCATTGTGTATGTAACCTAATAAACAAAGATATGTCCCTGGGAATTCTTTTAATTGAAAGATCAAGTTTGAATTCTTTAGATTTTTGCTTGATTTTAGTTGTGGAATTTGAATTGTAATTTCTGAACTTTCGGCATACAAGTACCTTCTTTACTAAAAGTATAAATCATAAATCGGTGCCCTAGCATTTGCTTTTGTAATAAATGTTGCATGTCAAAGCCTGGATTTTAACTAGAATTTATATGTTAATGCCAGCCCTTTAAGGCTTTTCTTCTGTGTCATTGTTGTGTAAACAGTGTATGAGCTACTGTATACGATGCAGTATTGTGTCTTTTAGTATTCATTAATTGTAGATATACTTGATTTGGCATGTGTTAAGTTGCCTACCCAAAGCAGATTTATTGGAGTTTGAATAAAATGAAATCTTAAAATTGGATAGTGTAGAAACTTATGGTATAATAGGACAAATATCTTTTATTTGTTTTCCTTTATAATCCATGGTAACTTATAACTGAATGTGGAATAATTGTGCTTCGTTAGTTTCATTTCCTATGGAGTAAATTGCAGATTCTGTTGCAGGAAACATCTCTTCACAATGATAAATGATCTGCCAACAATATTTGAGGTTGTGACTGGAATTGCAAAGAAACAGACAAAGGAGAAGACATCAGTCTCGAATCATAGCAGTAACAAGTCCAAGTCAAGCTCAAAAGGGGTATGTTAATTTCTTTCATTTATTATCCAGTTCAATGAACATGAAATATCGGCTACGTATTATCATTATTTGAAGGACCTAAACCTCTGTTAAGTTGATTATTTAAAGATTTAGGGTGTGAGGTGTTTCTTATGTGGCATTTATGAATTCGTTATTGATAAATAATACAATTTCGGCAATTTTCTAATCTTCCAATTGTCACTATCATTGGCATATCCCTACAAAAGTGTGTTGTGTTTAATATTGATTTTCAGCATGTCCACTGCATTGCTCTAAATTCCTACTTAGCCTTCGAGACTGTAAATTGAAGAATTAATGCAGTGCACTCCCTGGGATGGAACTAAAAGTTAATGCATTTAAGGGGGTGGGTTTTGGGGGGCAGTATTTGATTGGAGGATGAAATAAATAAGAAGGTTACGGTACATTGTATTGTCATAGATACTCCAAAATGCAGGGTCAAAAGTATATGAGCTTCTTAAAGTAGTCATCCTTGTCGAGGATTGGTGTCATGGACCCAAAACTGCACAAATCCTCTCCACTTTTTTTTTCTTTCATTTTCTTAAGATAAATATTAATGATGCAGTGTCTAGGGCATTGAGATTTTAGGAGCTTTCTAATTTTTGAAAAGCTCTAGTGATATAGGTGAAAAAGTAATATTAGAACTACACGATAATAATATTTGGAACTTTGGAGGCCATGAAATATTATCCTTATTTGTGCAGTCAACAATACTTCGAACAAATTTCTGTCTCCGAAATAAAACAATTTTGCTATGCAAGTCATAAGCTTCAGATATGATCTTGCTGCTATTCTTTCTACCCATTGAATGTTCATGTGGTTCTATTATATCTACTGAAATATTATTCATGACTTTTTATAGATTTAGTTATTTTGTCAATTGCTACTTATACTCCAATAATTATTGGGTCGAAATCATTACCTTCCTTTTAGATAGTAGTTGAGAACTACTTTCTAGCTAGTTTGGGGATTTCGTTGTATATGTTGCATCAAACCACATTATGTTGGTGAAAATTGATAATAGTGGTGTGAGTTCTTGGTTCTTTGTGCTTTCTTTTATTTTGCTGTCTATTTTTTTTCTCTATGTACTTTTTCTCTGTCTATGATCGAGAGTCCCAATGGATACTTATCTGAGAATTCCAACCCCTTCTGCTGACCTTGTTTCCATCCCATACTGTATTTTTTCTAATGTTTTATATTTATGTTCACTACAAGAAAATCAGCAAATAGCAACGGAAATTAGCAACCGAATTTGTTGAATTTCCGTTGCTAATAAAAATTAGCAACGGAAAATAGCAACGGAACATTCGGTTGCAAATTTCGCGGTTGGTATTTTTAGCAACGGAATGTATTTTCCGTTGCTATTTTTACCAACGGAATTAGAATATCCGTTGCTATATTTAGCAACCGAAATTAGTTTCCGTTGCTATTTCTAGCAACCGATTGAAGTTTCGGTTGCTAAATTTAGCCAAAATTATAAAAAAAATTGCGACGGACTTTTCATCGTTATTCCGTCACTAAATTATATATATATATATATATATATATATATATATATATATATATATATATATATATATATATATATATATATATATATATATATATATATATATTACAAGCCTTTTATTATACCAGCATTGAATGTATTAAAACTAACCACCATTCATTTATACCTCATTAAGGGTGGTGTTGAGGGAAAAGCAAAATAGTTAATTTATGCTAAATACTACTACACCAGTCTCCTATTGCAAAATGTTTAATGAAAAAGAAAAATTGCCAACGGTGATATTCTAAATTTAAATCTGATGCATAGGAACAGAATCCTCCATTAATGTAGATGTCAAAAGCAGCATGTGAACTTCATCCAGGTTTATATAGCTGCACTGCATCAACAGGTTTATATATTAACATGTTTACAACTATTAGAAACTCACTCAGCCTGTGTTGAGCCACTAACAACCCATGTATTGACAGCAGTGGATGCTTCAAACTGAAATAATGTCATGCAGGTGCTTCAGTTGAAGGTGAAAATGAGTAACAGATATCAGAAGCAGTAAGAGATATGAAAAATGCTAAAAAAAAATCAATGGCAAACTTAGATAGCCAAAATACAGATAAATTTATTTAAAATCCTTAGAATTTTCGAAAATATATAAAATTAGATAAAAAAAACACAAAGATAGCAGGGGGAATCCAATTGCAGCATAAATGCTTTAATAGTGAGAAGCATATGAATATGACAAGCTAGCAATTGTTAACAAGTCTAACGGCTAATTAATAGAGCAAACTGATAAACATTATTTTGAAACAAAATAATATTTTTATTTAAGTAGATAATATGAAATTTCATTCTTGACTTAATTTATAAACATACCCATAAACTTATTAAAAGAACCTATAATCTTACGAATTATGACTCAGCAAAGATTAAGAAATCTAATTATCTAAATCCTATATCGACCATTTTAATTATTTATTTTATATACACATAGAAATTCTTTGACAGCATGCTCACATAGATTTCAATTTACCCAATTACAAATTCAATCCAATTTGGAACTCAGTATATAGTATATATATAGTATATAAAATTTCAAGCAAAAGTTAAGATACTGAAACAACAATTATCTAACATAATATTATCCAATATTCTTAAAATAGACAATATTCAGATTTGAAGAAAAAATATCATGTTATTTTTGCAAAAACTGGAAAGACTTACTGATGTGTAAAATGCAACTCCAATGAACTTCTGCTGACTTGATTTTTGTCCCCTTACAGCTGGATCCTAACACACACATAAAAAAAAAAAAATACAGCATAATAAACAGGAGCAGAGCAAAATGGGTAGTACCACAGCAATCTGAAAAAAAGACCTGTGCAAGAATATAAAAATAAGACAGCCCAATTACAGCAGCCCCTCAATTACAGAATTTAATATAGAATTACATAATTACAACAGCCCACAGTCATTTATGATAACTAAATCTCAAGCATGCTTAAGCAATGTTTTGAATAATTGAGTATAATATATAGTAGTAGAATTTAATAAATGCAAAGGTTTCTAAACTTTGAATCTGCAGAAAAACATTTTGGATAGTGGTGAAGAAGAAATCAACAGAGAATTACAAAGGAGAACCATACATAACAACATTATTGAGCACAACTTTGGGGAGTTTCTATGGACTTCTGAATCCTGATGGCTTACTTGTTCTTACTGTGAATGGGAAAGACAAGTATATATTGATAAAAATGTGGTTAATTAAATAATTAATAATTTTGATATATTAACCATGACTTGTACTAGTAGCTAGCCACATTCATTAAGATATTAATCAAGAAAAGAGATAGGGCAACCCCACAAGAGGAAGATTAGATGAAAAGTAGCTATATAGCTAGAATGGATTCTGTGTTCTCTTTTATTCTTAGCTCTATTATTGCATACATCAAGCCAACCATATCATGTCAATCACACTTTCACTTCAGGATTAAATAGCATAAAATGTTCAAAAGTAGTGGAGAACATAAGAACTAGAGTATAAGCATGTCTCAAAAACCTCATAATCAAACAGATCAATCAATAGATTAAGCTAAATCAATCTTACAAATTACTTCTAGTTGATCATTTATAAAATATTGTCCGACACTAATAATAATATAAAGCATATAGCTCACAAAATTATTTTAAGATTGCATAAATAATAATATTTAATTATTTGTGAGATCATTATATATATATATATATATATATTAAACTCCATGACCATTTGAGCGATACACATTAGGAGTTTTTGAAAAATGAAAATAAGAGATTAAGAAAATTAAACTCCATGACCAGTAAGAAAAGAAGAAACCAAAATGGGAAGAAAGTAAGCACCTTCAATCCTCTGTAAAAGCTTCTTCGCCTTCTGCTTACAACCATCACAGTGTATGTTCAATATGAGAAAACAGGTCTGCAACTTTGTCTTAGGCCATCTTCCAAGGAAATATCAGTAACAAGCCCTAACAACTGTAGAGACAAAAAATAAAGAAAGAAAGACATTAGAAAAAAGAACTCGTAAGAATACTTCCTAGCAAAGAAACAATACAAAACTTTGACAGAAATGGCAACACATGCATGTCTATGGCATCATAAAACTTGGAGATTGCCCTGGAAAGCAATCAATTCATTTAAACATAGATTTTGTTGCCCCACACTTACTAGCAGCAAATGTGCACATGAATTCTAAAAGTAATCAGCATATTTTCTAGTTCTAACAATCCATGAAAGAAAAAAAGAGCAGCATTTCATCCCTGACAGTTTTACACATGAAAAACTGGGTGCACATTGCCATTTCTAAAAAAACAGAAATCTCACCTTCATCGGTGACTTGATTCATCTTCGGAACTAACGTTTAACCATCTCAAACTAACTGGTCAAATTACTAGAAGCTACTTAAATAAGGAGCAATCTCACATTCACCGGTGACTTGATTCATCTTCGGAACATGTTCTCTCACCTCCGAAAGCCACTGGCTGGTTAAGTTGAAAGCTGCCACATATACAAAATTAGTTAAGAATTGATTCTACGTGTTAGTCTCTCAATTTTATCTTATTTTCTTGGTTTTTACCCCATAAAAAATTATAATAATTGATGGTATATGTGATAATGTCTTGAATTTATTATTTTATCCTATGCTTGATAGCAATTTGTATAATTTGTAAATTAATGGGAATACATACATACATTGTCCCCGACAAACAAAATTTAACATAACCAAATTTGTATGAGGGCATCCATTTATCTATATCTAATAAAAATAAAAATAAAAACATAATAGTAATTTGACCAGTAATTTGATCATAAGGTAGAGGAACTTATGTTCGGATTTCTAAAAAAATAGCTGAAAAAAAACAAGATTCTCAAGAACCAACCTCCTTGAACTGAATTATGTTTGGATGGCGAAGCGATCTGTGATTTATGATCTCCGTGGCCACATTCGCATCAATCTAAACCCAAATTAGAAGGGGAAAAAAAAGAAGCGAGTAAATTAACAAAATTGACAAATTCTCCACAAGAAAAATGAAAAACAAAAATTCCCCAACTTCCACTAAAAGATAGTTATTTTATTCTCCATGCATCAGAATTCTGGACTCAAAAATATATAACATTAGACACAAAATATTAGATATAACAAGAACGGGAACCTTATGGCCGCGCTCGATGTACTTCATGGCGGAAGGAGAGAGCGGAAGGAGAGAGCGAGGCAGATGGGAGAGAGCGAGGCTGAGGGAGAGAGCGAGGCAGATGGGAGAGAGCGAAGGAGAGACAAAATGAAGACAGAGAAATAAGAGGCCTTTTATACCTAGGGCAAATAGCAAATTACCAACGAAAATTTAATTCGGTTGCAATTTTAGCAACGGAATTCAAATTCCGTTGCTATTTTTGGACCCAAATTTTTTCACCTCTTTGGGACCAAAATACCAACGGAATTGTAATTCGGTTGCTAAATAGCAACGGAATTGTAATTCGGTTGCTAAATAGCAACGGAATACATTTTCCGTTGCTATTTTAGCAACGGAATTTAGTTTCCGTTGCTATTTTTGGACCAAAATATTTTCACCTCTTTGGGACCACAATACCAACGGAATGTTAATTCGGTTGCTAAATAGCAACGGAATACATTTTCCGTTGCTATTTTAGCAACGGAATTTAGTTTCCGTTGCTATTTTTGGACCAAAATATTTTCACCTCTTTGGGACCACAATACCAACGGAATGTTAATTCGGTTGCTAAATAGCAACGGAAAATTAATTCGGTTGCTAAATAGCAACGGAATTTAAATTCCGTTGCAAAATAGCAATGGAATTAATATTCCGTTGCTAAATTTCGTCCCAAAATTTTTCCGCCATCTAATGCCGCCATATTTAGCAACGGTCATAGATTTCTGTTGCTATTTTTCGTGGCTATTTTTTGGCGCTAAAATTTCCCTCTTTTTTTAGCAACGGAATACCATCATTTTTATTCCGTTGCTAACAATAAAAAATTCAACCAAATTTAGCAACGGAATTGAAATTCCGTTGCTAATTAGCAACGGAAATCAAATTCCGTTGCTAAATTAGCAACGGAATCAATTTCGTTGCTATATTCAGATTTTCTTGTAGTGGTTGTGCTCTGGTATCTTTGGATTTTGATAATTATACTGTTGTGCTATGGTATTCTACCGTAATTTTTTTATTACTCTGATATGTAGATTCTATTGTGGACTGTGAATTTGGGGGAAAGAAGCTCGTCTCTACAACAAAAGAAAGTCTGAAAATTGATTGAAAATGAAGATGAGAAGCAGGAGAAGGAAAAATTGTTGATGTTATTTAGGATTATATTATTAGTATTTTGTTGTATTGTTTTAAGAGAGATTATTTGATGACATTATGTACAATTTCAATTACTTTTATATATGTGTTTTGGAATAAAAATAAAAATATATATGTGTATGTATGTGTATGATCATTATTGTGTATATGATGAAAATTAATAAATACAGCAAAAAAATTAAATTATGCTATAATTTAGCGACGGATTCGCGACAACAAATGTCACTAATATGTAAAAATAAGAATTTCACAAATAATTAGCGACCAATTTAGCGACTAATCTTCGTCCTGACATTTAGTGATGGGAGTTATTAGCAGTAACTTGTCGTTATTGATACAATATTAATTAGTGACGAAATTAGCGACGAAAAATATAGTCGCTAAAAATTATTATTATAATGGCTGCGTGTAATTTTGAAAATAAATTAGCTACAGAACTTCCTTATTAGCGATGAAAATTTCCGTCGCTAAATTAACAACTGATTTAACATTCCGTTGCTAATATATCAGTGATTGGGTTATTAGCGACTGTTCGTCGCACAGTCACTAAAATATATTAGCGATGGAATTTTGGCAATTAATGATGGAAAATGCCGTCACTAATTGCCAATTTTTTGTAGTGATAAAAGTTATTTTTCTAAAAAAGAACCACATATCTTTTTGATATGCTTATCATATATCTTCTAGATATATTATGTATGAACAAAAAAATAATGACTAAAACTTATTTTATAAAATTACATGTTGTACATTTACAAGGATGTACAAATTCATCTACGCATCTTTCATTTTTTTAAGATGAAAAATTTTATAAAATCTAATAATATAGTCATATGTACAATGGGTACATGACCAAAGTGCTTTTATTATAAATAAGTTATTCATTCTCAAATGATTTTCTTAATCACTTTTATTCTTTCTCTTAATTATCAACCACTTTTGGTGGTGAAAATTAATTATACAATAGTAATAATTATCATTTCTTGAACATATTATTTATGGCCATAATTCTAAAATGTTTCATTCACTTCAAGGAATGAAATGGGTGTAATAAAATAATTTCATAACATGTATATAGTATAATCATATAATAGCTATAATAAATGAATGCATTTAATACCTTAATTCAAATATTTCTAAATAATTTGATGCGAACACAATCAAGGGACATCAAGCTAGGAATAAGCCTAGAGAAGAGTTAGCTCTGTTGGATGGACCCGTGACAATATAGAAAGCCAAAAAGTTCAAGGAGGCACTAAACACTTACTTGGAATGAATGGTGAAAATTATGGAGAGCCAAGTAAAAGAGAGCAGATCGATTTCTATCTCGTCTGTGGCATTTATCACGCTCGCGGTAGAAGGCGGGATGATGAAGGCTTGACTTATTTTGGGTTTAAGTTATTTTGTAAAAAGGCTAATTCATTTGGTCGTGTTAGGTTTAATTGTCAATCCTAATGGGAATGAGAATTTTGACCTAATAGTTATTCAATGGGATTTAAATTTTCTTTAAATGGCTATAAATACTACATTAAACTTATTGTATGAGGATGATTAAGTTTTTTTTTTCTAATTTGAGAGTATTTCTTTGGCTTGGATGAATTCTTCAAGAGGAGGATTGCTTATCTTCTTCTTTCGCATCAAAAACTTAGATTTCTTATCAAGGTATTTACTTGGTGGCGAATTCTACTCTTGTATTTAAATCAACCTAATTATTTGTGTTTCCTTTCATGTATTGATTGGGGATTTAATAGGGTTGGGAATTTATTCTTGTTCATATTCATACCATATTGTGTGTTCTAGGATTTCGGGTTCTTTAGCCTTGAGGTTTCGCATCATTTGATATCAGGGCTTGTATTAGGATAAATTCTTATTTATCTTATTAATTTGTTGTTCTATTATTTAATTTCCATTAATTATATATAAAAAAAGAAAAAAATCATTGTTACTGTTCATGATTACTGTTCAAGATACTGTTTATTTTAAAAAAATATTTGTTAGTATTGTTCACGTACTGTTCTTCTGAAAAAAAAAGAAGAAGGAAAAAAGAATTGCAAAAGAAGTGTTTAATTTAAAAATTGCCTTTAATCGGTGTGAACAAGTAGGAATATAACTCTTTGGAAAAACTTATCTTTATCACATCTTGACCTAATTTAGACATATTTTTTTCGGCTTTTGTCGTGCTCGCGATAGTAAGCATTACTGCATCCTAATTTTTGTTTTGGTTTTCTTTAGCATATCTTGTATCAAGTTGAATTTTCCATTAGGGAAATTTCAATTTCTTCATTTTTGCATTAGTTTAGTCATTTTTTCATTCTAAGTTGCTTTCTTTGGTGTCTTTACATCCTTTGATTCCATTTACGCTATAGTTAACAAATTGATTCTTGTTAATTACAATTATATAATTCAAATAGCATACATATCTTCATCTTGTATACTTATTTCAATTTTCTTTATTTTGGTAGTTTTGCTTCTAGTATTAATCATATCTTTGTGATTAAGTATTTTTATTGCATTCCTCATTTTATTTGCTACTTGTGAATCATTTTGACTTGAGTTTAAGTTCTGAAGTACAATTGAGGACAACAAGCTTGAGTGGTAAAAGGCTTAAGTGTGTGAGCTTAAAAGAGGGTAAAAGCCAAATTTGAGTGAAACACTAGTGTAGTGTTATCTTTTAAGAGTAAACACGTGAGGGAGTATTGTAAGGCTATTTTATCTAACATCTTTTGCAGTTTTACATCATGACTGAAAATGGTAACAATAGGAAAATGTTCCACAAGGAAGATGAAAATATACCTGATTTTAAATGTTTTATAAGGCATTTGTTAATGAGTTCAAGAAGATGAATACTAAGGTGGATGGAATGGAATAGAAGTTAGAAGTGAGTACATCTAATTCTAAGAGAATCGTTAGGAGAGATATATGGATTAATGAAGAGGCTGATTTAGGTGATGGGAAGATGATGAGGAAGTACAATTCGTAAGGTGTAAAGTGAGAAGAGAGGAAAGGATGGAGAGGAAAGATAGTAGCCTTAGTTCCATAAAAATGAATATTCCATATTTTAAAGGTCAAAATGATGCTAAAACTTATTTAGAATGGGAAAGAAAGGTAGACATAATCTTTGATTACCATAATTATGCTGAGGAGTAAAAGGTGAAGTTAGTTGCAGTAGAGTTTAGTGATTACGCTTTAGTTTGATAGAATGAGTTAGTGAAGAGTAGAAGAAGAAATAAAGATCCACCTATATCTACTTGGGATAAAATAAAGAGGGTGATGAAGAGAAGGTTTGTGCCATGTTATTACTATAGAGAGTTGCACTAACAATTATATAGACTCATCCAAGAAACTAGATTAGCAGAGGATTATCACAAGGAGATAGAGATGCTATTGATCAAAGCAAATATTGAAGAAAAAAAAGATGTGACTATAGCTCGGTTTATAGGAGGTTTGAATTGAGCAATTACTAATGTAGTGGAATTGCAACATTATAGAGAGATAGAGGACTTAGTGAATTTTGTTATGAAGGTGGAGAAGCAACAAAAATAAAGGAGGGAAGCAAGATCATTTCCAAATTCTAGCAACAAATGAATTCCAAAATCGAGTAAGAATGAAGAAAAGAAGAAGAAACACTATTTGACTTCCAAAGAGAAAGGCTTTGAGACAAATAAAGATAAGGAAAAGAGTACTTTAATCCAAAAAGGTACTACTGACCTTTCATCTAAACTCTCTAAACATAGGGATATTAAGTGCTTTAAGTATTAAGGGTGTGGTCATTATTAATCTGAATGTCCTAATAGAAAGACTATATTTATTAAGGGGGGAGAAATGATTTCTGAGTCTGATAATGGGAATGAGTCTGATGATAGTGAATTAAACATGCTACCTTTAGAAGATTGTTCTGATAATGATGAGTGTATTAAATATCCCGTTAAGGGGGAAGCCTTAGTTACTAGGCGTGTTTTGAATGTGAATGTGAAGGAAGATGGCCTAGAATAAAGAGAACATATATTTCACACAACATATTTGGTAGGTGAAAAAATTTATAGTCTAATAATAGATAGAGGTAGTTGCACTAATGTAGCTAGTACTACATTAGTAAAGAAATTGGGGCTGAAATGTAATAGGCATCCTAACCTATAATGGCCTCAACACCGAGTCAGCCGTGAACAGTACTTCTCGATGGTAAATAGTGCTTTTCGAGCCCGAAAGGACACCCAAAAATCAAAAATATTTTATTGGACCATTGAAAAGTATTGGTCATAGGGAGTCGGGGTTAAAATTTGAAGTGAAATTGAGGTCAAATGGGCCTCAAAAGGTCAAAAATACGAAAAAGGTAGCGAGTCAATTTTCCTGGTAGGGAATGTGACTTAATTTTGCATAAATTATTAAAAATAGTAAACGAACTCCGAAAATTATTAGATTTTTCATGTCTACATGAATTTTTATGTAGAATATTTTGGTAATGAGAATTAAATTTTTCGGTGATACCAGCAGTTGTCGAATCGGACAGATAAATTTGAATCGGACCGATAACGGATTTCGATTGAGCCAAAAAATTGTGTAATAGCTATTTTTGATGTGATAAGAATGATAAAATTATTTTTGAAGTGAATTAAAGGTTAGAAATGGGAGAAATTAGATTTGGCTTTGTAAGGCCTAAAATGGGCCATTCACTTAATGTGGGCTAAGCCCATTGAACAAGCCCAATTTTGGACCCATTGAGAGGGTATAAAAGAGCTAAAAATCTGAAGATTTTTCTAGAAATTCCAGCCCTCCTCTCCCTTGTCTCCTTGGCCGAACCAAGCTCTCTCATTCCTTCTCTTTGATTTGCTTTTAATCCACTCAAATTTTCCCTTAGATCCCAACATAAAAACTGAAGTTTCATTTCTCTAGATCACCCTAGTGGCCTCAATCAAGTGATTTTAGCAAAGGAAGGCAAGGAATCAAGTTAAGAAAGAAAATAGGGTAAGTTGAAATTTGAGAAATTTATTGGTTTAAATTATTTCTTTAGTGTTTCTCCATAGATTTTGAGGTGTAGATTATAAATATGAGCTTAAATTTTGCATTTGAGAACAAAAAAAAAAGGAAAACTAAGCTTGTTTGGGCCGTCCATGTTAGGTGTGAAAGGAGAAGATATAATTTCAAGGGACAAAGGCAAAGAAAAGAAAATCTAAGCACCCTTGAACAAGAAAAATTGATATGTGACTAATAAATCTAAGTATTTTCTATTTTATTGAATTATTTTCCTTTATGTATTTAAGGAAAAAATTGATAAATTGCTTAAACAATGCAATTAATGTGAGAAAAATGAAATTAGATCATGTATGATGTTTATTAAGTGTTTAGAAGAAAGTATAAATTTTTTTTAGGCCAAGATAGTGTGGTGGCCGAATTTTTCCTTAGGGGAAAAATAGTAATTTTTGCATGAAATTGTTACATAATAGCCTAAATTAATTATAAATGTTATAATCAATGCTTATGAAATTTTAAAAGATTTATGGAATTAATTTGGAAATTTTTAAGTTAAATAAATAGTTATGTAAGTAGTAAAATTGATGAATTATAAAGAAATAATTCATAATTTAAGTAAATTTGAGTAGTAAATGTGAAATAATGTGTAAATAAATTTTTAAGGAATTTATGGACTTTATATGAATAAATGAGAATTATAATATTGAATATGTTCAATGGAAAATATTGAATTATAGAAATATAATTCAATAAAATGAAAAAATAAGTATAATAATGGTGAAAAGTGTGCATATAAAATTTTAATAAATTTATGTGCAATATTAAAGTATTTTTGAAATAAATTGTGTAATATATATAAGTGAAAGTTATTGATTTATGGAGGGATAATTTAGTAAAAGGGTAGAAAGTGGTAAATTAATATGAATTAATTCACTATATTTGAAAAGTTCATGAAAAAGACGGTTGATGAAAATTTCGAAAATGAAAAAGTTTATGAAGACCTTGAAATAAGTGAAATCGAGTAAAAGTATGTGCAGTAATGCCCTTAAAAATAACCAGGCAGTAAAAACTAGCTCAGAATATAATTGGCTGGCCATAAAAATATTTTTGTACTGCGGTGCAAGTCATGACGACTTGCTATGTTATGGATTGGATCTTTAATCACCATGGCTTCTCTGTCTCTGTTCTCTACTCTATGGAAATTGGCCCTTTGGGGGTCATTTCTCTATCTCTGTTGTTGTCCTGTGGGGTTCACGTCTCGTGTATCCGGTTTGAGATTTTCTGTTGGGTCCGAAACTAGGGGCATAATGGAAGTAAAATGGGAAAATATGAAAAAGAAAATGAAAAATACTAATTAAAACTGAAAAGGGGCTAATTTAAAAGAAAAAAAAAGTTTAGAAGCAAAATCTTAATTTTTCCAAAAAAGATAAAAATTAAGCAAATTAATTAAGAATTATTTAATTAAGAATAAAACAATCAATTAATGGTTAAAATGTATTAAAATGAAGTTTTATAGTCAGCAAGGACTAAAACATAATTTTACATAAAAATGCCTAATTAAGTATAAATTAAGGTTGAGTACCTTAATTAATATCTTAAATGTGAAAAAGAAGCATAAAAGGCTAAATTTATAATTTGACAAGAAAAATGGATTAAATTGATAAGAAGATAAAAGCTCTGAATTAAATTCATAAATTGGAAATAAATAAGTATTCGATGAAATAAAAGTGTATCAAAATTAAAAATGTTATTAGAAAGGAAATGATTTATTTAAATCTGTTTAAAAATTAAAGTTGAAAATATTAGATTGTTAGTCACCACTGGACATGTCAAGTGCTCAGCGCGTAGTTGTTACTGCGTGCAGGTTTGCAGGAGCGGGAGCAAGAGTATTCTCTGAAGGATTTCTTCTGATGTATATAGAGTTTTTGAATCTTTTTGGCATGTATATATAAATATAATAATTATGGAGTTGTGTTTTATAAATATGCCTATAAGAATTAATATTTTGGATTGTATTATAGAACATATTGTGATGTAAAGTGAGATCTAGTAAGCATGAATGAATGTAGGCTTAATATTTAGGGAATGAGTTATGAAAACATTTGGATGGTATGACGATATATGATTTTGTTGTACTTCTGAGAGGCTGTGAGTATTGTTTGCTTTTGAGGGAGCTAGTGCAATATATAGCTATTATATTGCCAAAATTTTATTAAGTGCATAGGTATTCTTTTATGCATAATGGGTGTAAAGTCATTCTAGCACCTTTGTCACCTAAAGAAACTTACCTTGAACAATTGAGATTTCAACAAAATTCAAGTGGAAATTCGGGTAGTGAGCTGAAAAAGAAAGAAGAGAGAAAAGAGGCCATGGGAGAAAAAATAAAAATAAAGGCCCAATGGTGAGTGACTGTACAAGTGAGGAAAAGAAAGTAGGATGTGCAGGAGAGAAGAAGTTAGTGAGTGAACGAGAGTCTTCTGTCACGAGCGCGACATCTATCACGGGCTCAACCAAGATAAAAAAAAAACAAGAAAGTGAGAGGAGTGAAAAAGTTAATAAACTATCATGTTTTTATGCCAAAAAAAAAAGAGAAATAAAAAGTGCATACTTAGGCAAGAGAGCTCTAATTTTGATTCAATTTAAGGAAACTTTGTTTACTAACACTGATCTTAACCCCGACTTGCCTAGTATTTTTGTGACCTTATTGCAGGAATATAAAGATGTATTTCCAGAAGAAATCCCACATGGATTACCACCATTGAGAGGGATTGAGCATCAAATTGACTTTTTACTTGGATCTCAAATACCTAACCATCTAGCTTACAGAAGCAATCCCAATAAGACAAAGGAGTTGCAAAAGCAGGTGGATAAATTGCTACAAAAAGGGTATATGAGGAAAAGTATGAGTCGTTATACTGTACCAGTTTTATTGGTGCCTAAGAAAGATGGAACATGGAGAATGTGTGTGGATTGTGGAGTGATCAACAAAATTATTGTAAAGTATCACCACCATATTCCTAGATTAGATGATATGCTAGATGAATTACATGGTGCATGTTTCTTTACTAAAATTGATTTAAAGAATGGCTATTACCAAATTAGGATGAAAGAGGGAGATGAGTGGAAAATTACATTTAAGACTAAATATGGATTTTACGAGTGGTTAGTAATGCCTTTTGGGTTATCTAATGCACCTAGTACTTTCATGCTTTTAATGAATCATGTCTTATATGAGTTCCTTGAAAAATTTATGGTTGTTTATTTTGATGACATCTTAATTTATAGCAAGAACTTAGATAAACATATCCTGCATGTTAAAGTTGTTATGAATGTGTTGAGAGGGGAAAAATTGTATGCAAACCTTAAGAAGTATTCATTTTGCTTGGATAAAGTTATCTTCTCATGTTTGTGGTGAGTGATAAAGTAGTAAAAGTTAATTCTGAAAAGGTGAGGGCTATTCAGGAATGGGCAACACCTAAGAATATGAGTGAAGTGAGGAGTTTTCATGGCTTAACTAGTTTCTATAGGCAATTTGTTAGAGATTTTTCTACTATTCCCGCACTACTGAATGAAGTAGTTAAAAAGAATGTTGGGTTTAAATGGGAAAAAGAGCAAGAAAATGCATTTAATACTTTGAAAGAGAAATTATGTATTGCTCCTATTTTGCATTTACCTGATTTTTCTAAAACTTTTGAATTAAATGTGATGCTTCCGAAATTGGTATAGGTGCCGTTTTGATGCAAAAAAATCATCCCATAGCATATTTTAGTGAGAAGTTAAATGGGCCATTATTGAATTATTCTACCCATGATAAAGAGTTATATATGTTGGTGAGAGCTCTTGAGGTGTGGGAGCATTACTTACTGCCTAAGGAGTTCGTGATATATAATGATCACTAGTCTCTCAAGTATTTGAAGGGATATGGTAAGTTGAGCAAGAAGCATGCAGGTTGGGTAAAATTTTTAGAGATATTTTTGTATGTGATTAAATACAAGCAAGGTAAGAAAAATATATTTGTTGATGCACTTTCTAGAAGGTGTGCTTTAATTTCAATGCTTACTTCTAAATTATTTGGATTTGAGCATTTGAAGGATTTGTATGTTGGTGATGTTGATTTTGCTACTGTGTATCATGCTTCTAAACATACTGCATTTGAAAAGTACTATAGACATATATAAATGATATCTTTATAGGTGAAAACAACTTTGCATTCCTACATGTTCTATTAGGAAGTTGCTTGTTCGGGAGTTATATAATGGAGGGTTAATGGGGTATTTTGATGTGCAAAAGACCTTAGACTGAACATTTTTATTGGCTGAGAAGAGATATGGAGAGAATTTGTGACAAGTTTATTGTATGTAAGCAAGCTAAGTCTATATTTATGCCTCATGGACTGTATACGCCATTACCTGTACCTAGTGAACCTTGGATTGGCATTTCCATGGATTTTATTTTAGGTTTACCTAGGACTATGAAAGGTTGAGATATCATATTTGTTGTAGTGGATAGATTTAGTAAAATGACTCATTTCATTGCTTGCCATAAAATCGATGATGCAACAAACATTGCTGATCTTTTCTTTAGGAAGGTGGTTCGGCTTCATGGTGTGCCAAGAACCATTGTGTCTAATAGAGATGTGAAGTTCCTAAGTCACTTTTGGAGAGTTTTATGCGGAAAGTTAGGTACTAAACTTTTATTTTCCACTAAGCATCACCCACAAACTGATGGACAAACTAAAGTAGTAGATAGGACTTTAGGAACCATGTTGCATGCTACTGTTGGAAAGAATTTGAAAACTTGGGAAGATTGTTTGCCATTTTTTGAATTTTTATATAATCGTACTACACATTCTTCTATAAGTTATTCTCCTTTTGAAATTATGTATGGTTTTAATCCATCACTACAAGAAAAATCCAAAATAATGAAGGAAATTTACTGACGGAAGATATTCCATCGCTAAATTACTGACAGAAAACTCATTCCGTAGGTAAAATGGTAGTGAAAAATGTAAGTTGGGACGGAATAAGAATTTCGCCGTAAAAGTTAGAGGGAAATTTTGCAGCCATATATTACCGATGGAAATTAGCAACGAAAATGAAAAATTTGTCGGTAAATTGACGCCAAAAGTTTGTGGTAAAATTGGGCACTGAATTTACTGATGGAATATTGATTTTCATCGGTAATTTAGCGACATAATTAAAATTTCGTAGGTAATTTACCTACAAAATTATTCTTCCGTAGGTAATTACCGACGAAAATTAATTTCGTAGGTAAATCAATTCCGTAGGCAAACCTTTCCTATATAAAAAAATTGCTCCACTTCTCTTTTTTTTAAATTAAAAATTTAAATAGAAATAAATAATTAAGAATACTTAATTTTTTATTAGTCTATTAATTCTATTTTTTTTATAAACCATACTAATTTGCAGTACAAAACCCATAATTAATTTCTTAATATTGAATAAGTAGGTTCAATTCATTAATATTTTCTAGTAATGACATACACAATTTGTTATTTGCCCCTTAATATTGACGTAGATTGTTAATTAATTCAGTTTAGATTATCTTAATTGCTACTTTTATTAACTTCCAATTTTAGGGACTTATGCTTCTCAAATTGACAACAGAGTTGAATATAAACACACTTTAGCTTTTACGTCTAACAACAATTTTTGTATACTGTACTAATTTATTTCCCCAAATTAATTTGAGTTATTTCCCATAATTTTCCTAAACTGCAGGTAATATATTTTTAAGTTGGAAACGATGATTTCATGCTTTTAATATTCTTCCCATTATTTTTTTCCTTTAAATAAAACAAAAATCTCTGAACCTTTCTTTTTTTTTTCTTAATTCTAGATGTGTGTGTGTATATATATATGAGTTCTTTGTCAATGATAGTATTAGTTTAAAGAAAAAAAATTAAAAGAATAGTTTGTGATAGTTGAAATTTAGCAGATAAAGAAAATTATATAGCTTATCAATTGGCCTTTTCTCACTAATTCGTGCAAGGAATTTTCTTTTCTTCTTTTCTCTCAACAAATTTTTCCATTTTCATATGGAATTTTTCTAATTATAAGAAAATTATACAAATTTTTGCATACTATAAACTTAGATTTTTCTTGTGAAGCATGTATATAATTTTTTAATATTATATATATCAATTTTTTTATGTACTATAAACCTGTAGTCTATTAATTGAATTCTTTTCTCTATGGTGGATTAATAGAAAAGATATTAAATTCT
This sequence comes from Excoecaria agallocha, assembly GCA_037975025.1. Classification (NCBI taxonomy): domain Eukaryota; kingdom Viridiplantae; phylum Streptophyta; class Magnoliopsida; order Malpighiales; family Euphorbiaceae; genus Excoecaria; species Excoecaria agallocha. Next base: position 15,581 of record JBBPFJ010000708.1, on the reverse strand, counting down.
CAACATTTAAAGAAAAATAAAATCGGGACAACTTGATTATTATAGTACAAACTGCAGGTTGCATGTTAGCAGAATTTTTCTTTTGCAGTTATAAAATTCCAGATGGCCATGATATTTTGAGAGGGGTAGTAATCCCTTCTCTCTCTCTCTCTCTCTCTCTCTCTCTATCTCTCTCCCTTTCTCTTCTTTATTTGTTGATTGCTTGAACCTTGGATTACTTTTCATTGTCATAGATAATATTTCTACATAATTTCTCTTTGAAATTGATGATTATAGATGATTAGGAATGCAATTTCTTGTGTGGTACTAATTCAATTGTAACGAACAATAATACACATTTTTTTAAATATACTTTATGTTCTCTCTTTTAGAATTTATTTTGAAATAAATTTTTGGTGTGGTATTAACAGTTTACAGCTTCATGTTTATTATTGTCCAAGCATACTACTTAATAGTAGATACATGTGTTGACAAACTCAAGGCGTAAGTATTAGTCTTTGAAGTTAATTTGTTGTTGTCACTACTTCTTATTCTCTCTTTTTTTTAATATATATATGTTGTGTGGTTATCTTTTGGATACAGTCTGCGTACAAAACTAAATTCAATACAAGAGGCCTCAGGTGGGAAGCGGATATCAGTAAATGATCTAGTAATCAAGGTATGCACACTTCACTGTAGTAATCAAGGTATGCACACTTCACTGCTTTGGATGTTGGAAATTTTTTTTACTATCATTCTTGAGAAATCAAATGAACATGATCAATAGATAGTAACCCAAGTAACAAAGGGATTATTGTGAAAAATAAACATTGTTGCTTTTACCTTGATTGAACAGTAAAGCAATGACATTTTGATTCTTTGATTTGAGTATATTTTAATTTGGGCTAATAATTATATTCACCAGTAAGTACATAGATAATAGTTGTTATGCATTGGAGATTTAATTTTACATACGACATGAGAATCTTTGAGGCATTAATTTTGAGATGGAAGAGTATCTTTTTTCTGATTTTTAGATATCTTTAGTAAAGGGTATAACAAAGTACTTTGGATTTGCAATTGAACTATCCATGCGCTGTTATCTTTTGATCATTTTATATTTTTTCTTGCCTTTTCCAATAGCTATGCAAAAAAATTTAATTGGTAGGTTAAGACTGAAGATTGTAAACCATTGCCCCCTCCTCTAATTATTAAATAGTTATTAAAAATATATAATATTTTTAGTGACGGAATAGTGATGGACAATTTTGTCGCGAATTTTTTTAGCAAAACGCAAATTTACCAACGGAATTATACTTACCGTTGTTAAATTTGCCTACAGAATACTTATTTTCGTTGGTAAAATTATCGATGGAAAATATAATTTCGTCGGTAATTTTAATGACGGAAACGAATTCCGTCGGTAAATATAGCAAATAACGACAGTTTTTGGTTTGTCTCCAGATGAAATTAGCGACGGTCAATAATTTCCATCGATAAATTTACCAATAGAAAAATTTTCCATCGGGAAAGGTACCTACAACTGGTACTCCTTCGCCATTTTTTGTCGCTAAATTTCATCGACAATTTAGTTTTCCTACGAAAATTCATTCAATTCCATTGGGAAAATGAATTTTTCTTATAGTGCATTTACTATTTTGGATTTGATACCTTTACCTTTGAATAAGCTTGCTATCTCAAATGGCAAAAAAAAGGTTGAATTGGTTAAGACAACACATAAGAAGGCACGTGAACAAATCGAGAAGAATAATTGTATATATGCATAAATGGCCAATAAAGGAAAAAAAACAGGTTATCTTTGAACCAGGTGGTTGGGTGCAAATGACAAAGGAAGTCAAAACTTGATGCAAGGGTGATGGACCATTTCAAGTTTTGGAGCACATCAATGATAATTCATATAAGATTGACTTACCAGGTCAGTATAATGTTAGTGATACTCTTAACGTTTCTGATTTGTCTCCTTTTGACTTTGATATAGATTTGAGGATGAATCCTTTTGAAGCAGAAGGGGATTATATGAGCACAATAAAAGGACATCAACCCATGACAAGATGGAGAGCCAAAAAGTTCAAGGAGGCACTAAACACTTACTTGGAACGAATGGTGAAAACTATAGAGAGCCAAGTAAAAGAGAGCAAATCAATTTATGTCATGCCCGCAGCATTCATCAAACTCGTAGTAAAAGGCAGGATGATAAAGGCCTGACTTATTTTGGGCTTAAGTTATTTTGTAGAAAGGCCCATTCATTTGGTCTTGTTAGGTTTAATTGTCAATCCTAATGGGAATGAGAATTTTAACCTAATAGTTATTCAATTAGGTTTAGGATTTTCTTCAAGTGGCTATAAATACTATATTAAACTTATTGTATGAGGATGATTAAGTTTTTTTTCTAATTTGAGAGTATTTCTTTGGCTTGGCCGAATTCTTCAATGGGAGGATAGTACTTCTGGATCGTGAACAATGACATCGGAGTAATTGTAGAGGCTCAATAGTTGATGAGCCATGAGAAAAGTAGTTTGGGTATGATTGTATTAAGAATATTTCACTAAAATTATTCGAAAGCATAATGTTAAATGTACGCATGCCAAAAAAGTGTAATGATGGATGACCATCTAGAAAGTTTCCTGAACGAAAATATTTTATATGATCATTGGAAAGTACTAGTCGCGACTAGTCCAAATGTGAAATTTGGAATTAAATTGAGGTCAAATGAATTTCTAAAAGCTGAAAATAAGGAAATTTCACAGTTTCAGTTCAAATAGTATCCGGATTGACTAAAGGTTTGACTAAAACTTTAAAAATAGTAAATGATCTCTAAAAATCACCAAAATTTTCTGATCTATATTAAATGAGATGTAAAATATTTTAGTGTAAAAAAATAAATTTTACGGTAACATTAAAAGTGTTGAATAAAACCAATTAGAGTGAATCAGACTAAAATTTGATTTCGATTGAGCTGAAAATTTTTAGAAAGGTTTAATTTATTATTTTAAGAATTATGGAATTGATTTGGGGTGAATTTAAGCTTGGAAAGAGAGAAATAATTTAAAGTGCATTAAATAGGCTTAAAAATCAAGTTAGGCTTAAATTAGATCCAGTCACTTTGGTTGGACCAGCCCAGCCCATTAAATCAAGGTATATAAAACCAAAAATATCATAAGACACTAGAAAAACTGTGAATTTTCTCCCTTTTTCCTCTCTTGAGATCAAATTCTTCTTCTTCCCCCATATTCACCAATTTCTTCATCTCTCTTCCAATCTCTCTCCAAAATCAAGCCTCCTAGTGAAGTTCACCTCCTCTAATGGATGGTAGCAGCCTCTAGTCTTTTATAGAAGTGAAAAAGTGAAAGAAATCAAGGAAAAAATTTTATGTATTAAAATTGAGGTAAGTGATTTTGGTGGTTTTAATTTAGTTTAATGATTCTAATAGGTAAATTAGGATGTGTAGATTATGTTTATGTGGATATATTAAGCTAAAGAGCAAGAAAATGATGATTTCTTACCTTGGTATTTTATGCCACTTTAGGAAAAATTAAAGAAGAAAGTTCTTCACGGGTTTAAGGTATGGAAATAAAGGTTAAAGAAGTGAAGAATAAGATTTAAGGCATGTGGATATATTATCCCTTAATTTTCATTAATTTTATGTGGAATTTTAGTGTTTGTATGTGTATGTGTGCATGGTTTATATATGAAAAATTAAATTTAACTTTAAAAACATGATAGTGGAATTTAAGAGAGAAGATTTATATGATTATAATGGGAATAAATAATTCGTATGGATAATTTTTATAGTGGCCGAATAGGTATGTGAAGGTATTTAAAGTATATTTTTGAATGTCAAGAAATATTAAGTGTATATAAATGTTAATTAGTATGATATGTAGTTGAATTGATGAAATGAAAAGTAAGTATGAACCTAAATGTGAAGTTTATACTATGGTTAAATAGTAACTAAAGTAATGAAATGATAAAATTTGGATTATTAATGAAAAGAAATGAAAAATAAACTTAATGGAGTAAATAAGAATTAAAATAAGAAATAGAATGGAAATGGACCTAATTGGAAGAAAATAAAAGTTTACAAGTAAATTGATCATTTTCACTAAGCAGTGAATTTAAGTGGTAAATATAGGAAAATAAATGATTGAATGTTAAAATATGTAAATTATTGAAATAATAAGGACCGAAATGTAAATTAGTATAAATGAATAATTAAGGGACTAAAATATAATTTCTAAGGTAAATAATGTAATAAATGTAAAAAGGTAGTTAAATAATGGCTTTATGTATGTTAAATGCAAGTAAAGAGTAAAAATTTAGTAAATGAAAGTTTAGGGATTAAATTGAAATTTTATAACTGAATATTGCATTAATATTGATTAATGAAAAGGTAATAGTATTGTTAAAAGTAAGGGAAAATCAAAGGGGTATTTTTGTAATTAATCGAAGTAAGAAGGACTAAATAGTAGTTTTGTTAATGAATATTAAGTAATTATTGTTAAGTAAATGTCTAATGTCAAAAATTAAATTAAAATGAATGAGTAAGAGTGAAAATGGACTCAATTGAATGAAAATAAAAGTTAGAAAGATAATTGGGTGTTAAAGTGGAATTGTGTTAAATGCATGCTTAAGTGAATATAAGCTTGGAAAAGTGATTAAGAGCCTTTAAAATGATATTTAGAATGCTTAATTGAAATTAAAAGAATTGGTAAGATGTGAAACTTACCTCGGCCAAATGGACCCTTAGTGTATTCTAGGGTATAATTTATGTGTATACGATGTGTAATGGCATATAATGAATTTAGATATGAATAGAAGAGTTCATGAATTTAATTAGAATTTATGGAATATATATGAATATTTTAAAGTGTTAAGTGACATTGTGTTTAAAGTAAAAATGATGAATTATAATAAGATAATTCATGAAATGTGCAAAAGTGATGAATATATCAAGTAATTAGTGTATTGAAGTGTAAATGCAAGTGAAAGTGTTAAAATGTGAAAAGTGAATTAAAGATAAGTAAGTAATTTTTTCCTTAGTAATGGTCTGGCAATTTAAATCTAGTTCAGGATATATTTAGCAAGCCATAAGGACATTCATACCGCGGTGCAAGTCATGACAACTTGCTTTACTATAGCATGTTCGTAATGATCTCCCATAGTTCAGTGAAATGTTAAGTGTTCAGTAAAAATGATAAAGTAGTCCTTCAGGAACATTCCTTTAGTGTAGTATTGTGATCCTATAGGATCCACGTTCAGTATATCCGATTTGAAAATTTTTGTCGGAATTGTATTAGGAGTATAATGGTAATAAAATGATAAAATAGTGAATGAACAAGTAAAAATGATAAAGTGTTGAAAAATATTAACATTAATATTTTATACAAAAATATTGTTGACAACTTTATCCTTTCCGGTTTCTTATAATGACAAATGACATATTGAGATCTCTTATTTAATTTCAGGTACCTGAATCACTTCTGGAATTTAAAAATTAGTTATATCATAGATGTCTTCAAGAGAATCCACCTCCTTAATATGACCACATGGATTTATTTGCTCATTTCCATTTGTAGATTTTATTTTTATTTGAAACCGAATAATTTATCCTATGAGGCAAATTATCCTACTAGGACATTATTCTAAATTGGAGCATTTGCAGCTAATACAAATGAGATTTAATAAATCTCTACACACTAACAAATATATTGGCATCAAAATTAACCAATTTTTTGAACTTCAGATTCATAATACGAGGATTTAAATTACACACAATGTATTTATTATTTTATTTATTCTTAGCTGCTTTCTTCTTCTAATATTAAGAAAATTATTAATCAAAATGAATTTTTCTACTAAAAATTGCAATAGAGGAATTTTTTGATTTTTATTGGCATAATGCATTAAGTATTGTTTACATCAATATTATGTATCCATATATAAAAAATAATATTGTTGTTCTTATAAAAATGTATAGCAATTTATCGGAGGCATTTAGTAAAAATTTTTGCTAGACTATAGAGTTTGAACATGTACAAGAGGCTTATAATAATCTTTTAGCCACGATGTATGATCACTAGTATTATCAAGAAAAATATCTTGATTGCATAACCCAAAAGTTGTGCACTTAATTTGACTAATCTCACAAACTACAGGTTGTGAGTTGATAATAAACACATATGTGATCATTTTATTGATGTATCTTTAAAAATTATAAATCATTTGAATGGTTCACATGGAGGATAGTGAGCTCATATATATTATCTTTATTCATTCCAAAATGTAGGGAGTTCAGTCACTTTATTAGCTAGTGATACTTTAGTAATATTTCTTTAAAATAAATAGATTACAAGAATTTTTTAAGTTGAATTAAAGAAACTTCTGATTTTCTAATAAATATGTGAATTCTCAATAATTTATGGATTATAATCGATCCGAAATGGTCAAACCGATTATGCCAAATAATCAATTGTTAATTAGTAAACTTCAAATTTACTATTTTTATTATATTAGTATTTATATCAATTGATTAACATAAAGTTTCTATATATTAATATCAAATAGTTAGTAAACTTCGGGTTTACTAATATTTGTGACAGTTAATAAACTAAATGTTTATTAGTATTTGTATAAATTTTCGAGTTTACTATAACCAATAAACTTCATATTTTACTGATATTAGTATCAATTAGTCAATAAACTTTATGTTTACTGATATTTGTATAATTGGTAAACAATAACTTATTAATATTTGTACAACAATTAGTAAATTTTAGGTTACTAATATTTGTATTTATTAGTAAACTTCGAGTTTACTAATATTTGTATCAAAATAAACTCAAATTATCTTTAAAATATATTATTTATCTTATAAAATAATTTTCATATATGAATTTTCGGTATTTCTTTTTTTAGTCTCAAAATAATATTTATTTTAGTGAATATCTCTATAAATAATAAGTTTCTTGAGATATAATAGACAAATATCCATATATAATAAATTATATTTGGATAATAACTTTATAGCTCTTCCGGAGTGTTACCCATTAAAATAATAAATTAATACAATAGTACATATAACAAATTAAAACAAAAATATGATTTAAAATATGTACTTCTGCTATATATATATATATATATATATATATATATATAGAAAGAGAGAGAGAGAGCAAAATATAATAAAAGAAGGATTAATTTATAACTGTGCAAAAGATATGAAACAAAATCATGTCACAACAACAATAAAAAAAATAATTTAATACGAGTATACTATCCAACGATCCATATATTAAAATTTTTCAAATATTATTATGGGTATACTATCCTATAACCCATAATTAATGCCATTAATTCATAAGAATTAAAATAATTTAAAATTTACGAATTAAATTTACTCACCGTTTAATATTGTAAATTATAATTTTTAATTTTTTCGAGTTCGATTGTCGTAAATTACCGACTTTCAATAATCTGCTATAAAGACTATTGCGTTGAAAACGTATTATAAAACTAATTTTCTTGTTAACTACTAAATAAGGTCGATTAACCATCAAAACAAATTAAACATAAATTTCATATAAGAAACTTCAATCTACATCATCAAATTAAAATATGAATTCTTAAAGTTTTAAATAAAAAATATAAGTTATTCAAATTAAATAAAAATAAATTCAAATGAAATTACATAAACATTAACTTTTCAGTCATTTACTTTCTAATATAGGACATAATATGGATACATGTAAAAATTATCCTTATATCAATATATATGTATACAATTATATATAAATCGTTTAACCGTTATCCGACGAATTAACCAGATACCTAATTTCAAGTCCAAATTTATTAGCTATAATTTTAAAAATTAAAGTTTACATTTAGGTTTAATTAGACCAATTAGCTGTGAAAGTCTGTTTAAACTTGATTTTCGATATAACAGTTTGTCAATATTTTTATCCAATCCTCACTTTTCACCATAAAAAAAAAATCAATAAAATGGTATAAAAAAATGGATATTTGAGAGAACAGGAAAGTAGACACACAAAAACTAACAAAGGTCCAGAGATGTGTTGTGCATTGAGTACATAAATGGAAAATGAGGTCTTCAAAGTTGTACCATGGAAGAGAATAAAGAGGTAAAAGCAAAGATGTTGCTCAAAGAAAACGTTACACGGAGGCTTGAAGGAATGAAAATGGAAACAGAGCTGCTTTTTTTTTTTTTTTTGGTTAACGGAAACAGAGCTGCTTTGAATGAACAGCAGGAGGACCACTTATTTTAACTGTAGCCCATGCAATGAAAAAATATGATGTGACGCCTATGCCCACATTACCATGAACGAAGCCATATACCTAAAACTTATGCCTATCTCGCTAGCTATGCCATACAAAGTCATATGCTTGTCATATAAATTATGTTAAAAAAAAAAAGCAGCATTTCCAGCAGTTGACTTACAGTTCATAAAACATCCTCACAACTGACCGACATAACAAGATACAAAAATTCGGATCCCGAAGTAAAATTCCTTCAACTTCTATCACATTACATATGGTCCCAAAAGTCATAAGGTTAATGAGGTTCTTTTTAAAGAAAAATAATGCCATCATTTAAATATACATTAAGTTGTTGAAATATTATTTTTATTCTATTACTTAATGTAACTCATTAAGTTTATTTCTAATTTAATTTAAATATTTGATTTTTTTTTTAATTCTCTCACTAATCAATAATTAAAAATAAATATTCAAGTGCAACCCACCTGCATAATATGCTAGTCATACTAAATCGTTAATAACAATAGGTGTAAAATTAAACCAAAAATAATAATGACATATTAATCAGCTCTTCACATCAAATATTAGTGACAAGTTTGCATCTTTTCCCATCTACCCATCAAATTATTTGCGCTTCAATTTCTTTTTTCCACCGTACATGTATGTGGGACAAATTCTCCAATAGATTCCGATAACCCTATGTGAAAGTGAAATATATAAAAGATGAGTGCCCTTGAAGTTTTATTAACATATATAAGGCCCTTGGGTTTAGATGGATCTCGCTGGTATCGAGCGCTCTTCCCGGCCTACAGATGCGGACAGAGCCACAAAGAAAGTGAAAAGGAAATCGGATTCTTCTAGTGCTTCAACGTATCGGGATAGTCTTGTTGCTGGTGTAGTCATGGAATCTTCGATGGAGGAGATGTTTGATTTAATGGAGGTGAACCTTGAAGAAGGAGATGTTAACATTAATAGATCGGGTACCTTTCCTGTTGTGCACTTTTCGGAGGGACTGAAGAATAAACTCTCTAGCACTCTTGGGAAGGCAGTGGGGGTCAGCCTTTTAGTTAGATCCATTGGTTACAAGGCATTGAGTACCAGAATTCAAGCTCTGTGGAAATTAATAGATGCCAAAATTCTAGATATAGGTAGGGGATTTTTCCTTGTGCAATTTTCCAATTAATATGAGTATATAAAGGCTTTATACGAGGGACCTTGGGTTGTCAATGGTGCTTATCTGTTTGTGCAAAAATGGAGTCTAAAGTTTAGAGTGTCCAATGGAACAGTCGGCCATACCACGGTGTGGATTAGGTTACCAGAGCTACCTTTGCATTATTATTCATGTAATGTGTTAACTACTATCGCTGAGGCTATTGGTCCAGTTGTCAAGATCGATTACAATACTAGTGAACTACATCATGGGAAGTTTGCTCAAGTAGCAGTGTCTATTAATCTTAGCCAACCTTTGGTGTCCATGATTGATATTAAATGAGAAATTCAGAAGGTTGAGTATGAGAATCTACTAGAAATATGCTTTCATTGTGGCCGTTTCGGACACTTTGAGACATATTGCCCCTATAAAAAGGTTGGTGATATGCATGAGGGAGATGCTAATGGTAGCTTGAGAAATAATGATGGCTAAGATTTCGGTCAATTTGGGGCCTGGATGGTAGTGGAATAACGAAAAAGGAATGCTAAAATCTCTACCGTTAATTTAGGGAAACAAATCGAAAATAAGGGGAAGGGATCTCGGTTTGCCATTTTAGATTAGGATGAAGGAGATAATTCAGGAAAAAAACAATGGAGATAAAGAGAATATACCTGATCGTGCCAATATTCCTATTAATAATGGCTTTTTAAGAAAAGAAGGGAGCTCTAGGTCACATGAACCCACTAATCTAATCTCACATGGGAGAGGTAGGATGAAAAAGTTCTATTCTACATGTGGGTAGGACTAAAAGAGCAAAGAATCATCTGTTTCCCATTCTAAAATAATTCTTGGTGACTTCTTCGAGTTTAAAAGTAGAGCTTCATCTTCAGACAACATCGTAACATTGCCTTCGACTCTTAATCCCGAATTCCATTATGTTGTGGGGAAAATGAAACAATTCTGCTATAGTGAAAATGAAGGAGACCGCCCCCATATCTCCTCGTAACTTGGGTCAGTTTGATAGTAGACCATCCAATAAAGTTAATCCCACCTTCTTTACAGGTACTAATACTTTGGATCTTGAGTCTAGAGCTAAGGATGCAGATATTAAAGATGATTGTGAAGATAATGGGGATTTTTCTGAGGATGAGGGACCTTTTGACCCTTATCTTCATGATGAACGACTACCTTCTTAGGTGGTACCTTTCAGCTGCTTGTTTTATATCTATCATAACATGGAATTGCTAGGTGCTAAAAGCCCCTTGTTTGTATGTACACTCACTTGTTTTATTCAAAGTCATTAACCAAATATGATTTTTCTCTTAGAACCTCGTATTAGTGGTGTCATAGCGGATAATTGTATTAACAAAATTGGTTTCTCTTGATCTCATAGAATTGAAGCTACTGGCTTTAGTAGGGGTATATGGATCTTGTGGAAAGATGACTGGAGTGTAGATGTGATGATGAATAACTCTCAGTTTATTCACTTGAGGATTAGTGTCAATAATGAGTTTCTGTCTTTTTTCACTACCATCTATGCATCCGGACTGAGCTTTGGTCCCTCCTTCAATAGACTAATTCTTGTTCCAAAGGCCCTTGGATGTTGATGGAGGACTTTAATTCTCTTTTGTATGCTAGTGAAAGATGGGGTGGATCCCAGAATAGGTTTGGTATTAATGCATCCTTCTTAGATTGGTTTAATATCTTAGGGCTTATTGATGTTGGTTACAGCGGCCCCTACTTCACTTGGAAAAGGGGGAATCTGCTTAAGAGGCTGGATCATTGTCTCTGTAACAAAGTTTGGCAAATCCATTTCCTTGAGAGTGTCATCCTGCATCTTGTGAGATTGGCTTTAGATCATCGACCACTTCTCTTGAAGCTTAATAGCTATTCACGGACCATAGCTGCTCGCCCTTTTTGATTTTTTCAAGCTTGGATAATGCATTCTGATTTTCAAAATTTTTTTAGATGTAAGTGGAAAGTTAATGGGGATATCATGAGTTCAGTTGACCTATTTACCAAAAACCTGAGGGACTGGAATCATTTCATTTTTGGCAACATTTCCCAAAGAAAAAAGCAATGTTTTCCTGTATTACTGGGGTGCAAAGAATCCTTGCTTGTAAAAATTCTCTAACTCTTGAGAACTTAGAGCAAGATCTGATATCTGAGCTTGATCAGACCCTCCTTCAAGAAAAGCTTCTTTGGTTTCAGAAATCTCAGAGTGAGTGGATTTTATGGCGTGATAGAAATACTTTTTTTTTTCATCAAAGAACCATTAGAAGGAAGAAAAGGAATAGGATTGAGTACCTTCAAGATGCTAATGCAAACTGGCTTAATGATCCTGAAGCTTTACGTGTAATGGCGGTGAGTTTTTTAATTCTCTAACCTTTATGCTGAAGAGGATATAGATCATCCTCAATATTCTCTTCATGGTAGATTCCAGTGTCTTGGAGAATAGAATAATGATTTGCTAATTGATGTTTCAAATAAGGAAATCCAAAAAGCTCTTTTTCAAATGAAGCCTTAGAAATCTTATAGGATTGATGGGTTGCATGCTGGTTTTTTCCAGTCTAAATGGAATGTGGTAGGATCGGATGTTTGTAAGGAGGTAAAAAGAATCCTTTGTGGTGGATCTATGAATCTTGATATGAATAAAACGATGATCTGTTTGATTCTTAAATTTATGGTTCCTAAGAACATCATCGTAATTCAGGCCCATTGCCTTATGTACGATGCTGTACAAAATTGTCACAAAAACTATTGCTAATAGGCTTAAGAATCTTATGCCTTCCTTGGTTAGTCCTACCCAAATGAGCTTTGTTCCCGATAGATATATCACGAAAAATATTATCATAGAGCAGGAGGTTATACACTCTATGAGGACCAAGAAAGGGATGATTGGTTTTATGGGGCTTAAAGTTGGCTTGAAGAAAGCCTATGACCGGATTAGTTGGGATTTTATAAAGGACACCTTATCGAATGTTGGGATTCCAGCTGATTTAATCTCAATTCTTATGGGGTGTTTTTCGACTAGCTCAATGCAGTTACTTTGGAATGGAAATTTATTTGAATCTTTTACCTCTAGTTGCGGTCTTCAAAAGGGTTGCCTTCTATCTCCTTACCTTTTTGTGCTCTGCACGGAAAGATTAAGTCGTGGCATCCTTGAAGCTATTGCTGATGGGATGTGGAAGCCTATTTGTCTTAGCAAAAATAACCCTTCTTTTAGCCATCTATTTTTTACGGATGATCTCATTCTATTCGTGAAATCTAATGTATATCAGGTGGAGGTTATTAATGATGTTATCAACCATTTTTGTAAGTGCTCGAGTCAGAAGGTAAATGTTTAGAAGATGAATGTTTATTATTTCAAGAATGTGGCAACTCAAGTTCGATGTGAGATTAGTCATCGATTGGGTTTTAGAGAGGTTTCAGATTTGGGTAAGTATCTTGGGATACCTCTCCTCCATTCTAGAATTACCAGAAGACATTATAGTTATATTTTGGATCAGATGAAAAGTAAGATTGCCAATTGGAATTCTTTATAAATCTCTGTTGCAGGCAGGTGTAACACTCTTATCAAAACAGTATCTTTCAAAGCACAACTTAGCGGTAAACGGTAAAATTTTTTTTTTCAAACTTTAATCACTGACAAACAACTTTGATACAATTTAATATTTTATTCAATTTACAAAATTTTGGCAACACAATGGCTAAAACTTACTAGCCTCCTGAAATATTCAAACAATCCACACCGCCTCTCAGAGGCACAACAAAACACATATTAATGATAGTCATTTACAACTCATGAACTAACATTATCAGAACAGTAACAATATTTATCATTTAACAAACATTTCCTTTAATACATGTCGGTTCTATACTCCTACTGTCTAAATATATATACATGCCACAAATACTAGTAATAAAATTATGACTAACTTTTCTTCATCTTCGAATTCTACCTCTCCATGTACCGAGCTCCCACAATACTTTAGTACCTGCACGCAGTAAATACTACGTGCTGAGCACTAAATATGCTCAGTGGTGACTACTAATCCAAGAATTTTCCAATTAAAATATAATTATGTATATTATGCAAATATTTATTTATATCTTATCAGAAATTGCTTTTAATTCTTGCAGTACTATTTTCATTGTTTATCAACATTTTGAAAATCTTTTTACATTGATTCCTATACTTTTCAATTTACTTTACACTACTTTTATGTTTCTTACTTCTACGTTTACTTATCTTTTGTCCTATACTTTTGAATCATTGATGCAATTGTCGTTTTATTTAACGAGTTACATGGATACTCATGTCTTTAATGGCAATTTTCCTGTTCCTAGTTCCATTAGGTAATTCAAATACAATTTTTACTATTTATTCTTTTAATTCTTTACTCTTTTCAATAATTCACGCGAGAAATCCCAAGGTTTACAAGTGAACCTTTTTCATTTTAACTAAACAATCGTTTGTCTTTTGATCATTTTACTTTTTATTTAACCTTTACTTCCAGAATTTTATTATTTAATCATATTTTTATACTTAAATACAGTATTATCATTATTGTCATTTTTGACTTTAAATACATAATTAGCACTATTTTTCAACCTTTTTATTCTTTTTTTTTAAATAATAATTGGTACACAAATTACCAATTCATTCTAATGGGTCTTTTCATAAACACATTTTATTTTTATAAACATTTTATTTTCATTCTTGCTTATTAATTACATTCCTGCTTATTAATTACAACTTTTGGGAACAATTTCAGTTTTATCCCAAAGCTTTCATTTCCTTTTAATCAAGTTCTTTTTCATTTATAACATTTACATTCAATTACTTTCACACTTCCAATTTATTCTTTTCAATATGCCCCTAATGCAATATAACAGGATCTCAAAAAGGATATGCGGAACATGGACCCAAAGGTCTTACTAAACAGATAGAGAAATGATCTTGGAAGATCAAGTCTCACAAAGCATAAAACAAATGTATTTTCACTTTCATTTTACACTGAAGCTATGGAGATCAAAGATTCTGTCCATAGCAAAGTAAGTCGTCATGACTTGCACTGCGGTATAGGGTGTCCCTATGGCTAGCCAATTATATCCTGAATAAGAATATCACTACCTGACTATTGCTAAGGGCAAAAATAGTCAAGAACTTTCTGAATGATTTTTAAACTTTAATAATTTTAATTTATTTTATTTTGCTTAAAACAGTGCATTTTGTCAATCACACTCTTTTTAGTGCTTTCGACTATTCAATAACTGTCTCTTCGGTTACTTTTTCTTTTCAATCACCTTTTCTTGAATTATTTTATAATCATATTTTTCCTTTGAGTACTGTTCAATTATACAATTACTATTCAATTATACGATTACTATTCACGTATACGATTACTATTCACAATACGGTAATTTTAGTATAATTCACCCAAAACACTAATTATTTCACAATTCCATTAATTTGACTTCCAATTTCTCAATTCTAAGTTTAATTTTATATTTAATCCATAAACTAAATTTTTTTCTAATTAAATGTACATGAAATTAAAGGGTTTAAAATTATTTACTTACTTTTAGATAAATATTTTTTTCATACTTTGATACCTTTGGTGAATTATTTTGTTATCGCAGTATAATTCAATACTTTACTTTTATATTTATTTTATCGGTCTGAATTTGACAATTGTTCGAGATTCGAAATACTTTTATAAAAACTGTGAATTATTTACAATAATTCACCATTTTTATTCAAATTATGAATTATTTGGTAAGAATTCAACACGGTTAATTTATTCACTATACTTTTTACTTTTTAAAAATTTATCATTTAATCTCTTCATTTTCCTTATACGAAGTGTACATTAAATTACCAACTTTTAATTGTTTATTGGATTATTTCTCAATAATTCAATATTTCAATTAAGCATATTCCATATTTATTTTCTAAATTCATCCATACATCGCATAAATTTCATAAAAATTTATGTGAACATTGATCTTCAATTATTGTCATATTTTCTTATTTTATGAATTATTTTAACATAATTCATCCTATACAATATATACATACACTTAACAATTCTCTAAATTTTCGTAAATTTCATTAAAAATTTATAGATAATTTATTTTATGCTTATTATCA